>JAQFZW010001783.1:0-22773 GCA_034687055.1 Heteromurus nitidus
GTCTTCCTTCCTTCTGGTGGCATCCTTCATGGCATAGGGCATATATGGCAAAGGGCAACCTAACTAACGTCGTTTCATAATTAGAAAAATATTTCATCAACTAGTACAAATGTTATAAATTACAACGAAGCTATACGGCGTGCATAATCATATAAGACAATCACGTTTTAAAAAGTCAAGATTATACTGTGATTGGGCCCAATCGTCACTGAGGCTGTGGGGATGGAAGATCTGAAAATTAATCAACAAGAATTATAACATCAAAACTAAACCGTCAAACTTGAAAAGTAAAATCTAATTTGACGTTTTAAGTGTTCTTTCGATAAATAATTTTTATAGCGGAAGATAAATTGCTCACCCCGCTTCGACAGCAGGTTGGAATCCTACGCTTGTTACGTGAACTGTAGCCATGCTTGGAATCCCAAACTCTTCAGCTGCGTTTACAGTGATGTTAGCTTCATCGAAATTAGCAATGTACATAAACCCTTCTGATCCAAACTTCCTATAATCACGCCAATAAAAAATTGGAGCCATATTTCGTAGAATTTTGACTTTGCAAAACCCTATCATTCAGTTATAGGGTATTACCTTGCGTGACCAAACGCGGAACCATCATGAAGTGCCTTAGCTTCCAAAGAACCATATCTCCAAATGTCAGTATTTCTTAATTCTCCAATTTTCTTGTAAACCTTCAAATGACTTTCTCCAGTGGTGGTCGCCTCAGCTTCCACATTCAGCTCAGAGTAGTTGGGATTTACAGGGAGCCAAGTTTTGTTGGCGGTAGAAAATCCTTGAAGGAAGAATCAAGTTTAGATACTTTGCCAACTTTACAACTTTATCGAGAAACAAAACGTAAGCAGGCAGTAGTAATTACCAGCGTTTTTCTCAGCATTCCATTGCATAGGCGTTCTTTCGGGATCTCTGGAGAATAAATGGTACCTGTCAGGACCAGCTTGGCAGCCTGCAGGATCCACCGAGTCTTCCCAACTTATTTCGTTGTCAATCATGCCGATTTCTTCCCCGTAGTAAGTGACTACCGCTCCAGGGAGGAGCATGGTGAGCATATTAAAGGCATCAATTAAATCTGGACTAAATCGTGAACCAATTCGGTGCTGGTCGTGATTGCCAACAAGCCAGTCGGCAGTGTTTCCTTCGGGCATTTTTGTAAACCAGTCATCAACAACGCCAGCGACGTCAGTACCATTGAAACCTCTGGTAACACGGTTGATAAACTGGAAATTGAATGGGAAATGAGCAACAGGCTTTTCCTCTGTCCCGTAGTACAACATGAGATTATCCATTGACACATAAGCTTCGACCATCATGCACCTGAAATGAATCAATATTTACATTAAATTGTTTATTTTGCAAAAATTGCATAAGTGTCCAGCCCAAAGTAGGGCAACATAACACCCGTGTTTTTTCACCGATATGCTATCAACGATAATTATGTCAAAAACTTGTTATTAGCAATTACCTATCACGTCCATCAGTCAAAGAATAGATATCGAGAAGCTTTCTGAATTCTGCAAGAGCATCTCTAGTCGCCGGCAGGTCGTATGTGTAAATGTGTTGCAAGTAACTGTAGTCTGATGGAATAGACTCTGGAGGCCTATTCGGGTCTTCGGGCTCATCTAAAAATCTTTGGTCTTCAAACATGGACGGAACGGTGTCCATACGGAAGCCATCTACTCCCTCATCTAACCAAAATTTCATGGCTGCCAGCATTTCTTTGATTACTTCAGGATTTTCGAAATTCAAGTCAGGCTGGCCGGCAACAAATTGATGAAGGTAAAATTGCTGCCTAATTTCGTTCCATTCCCAAGCTGAACCCCCGAATGAGCTTATCCTAGTTTTCCAAAATTCACACGTATTTAGTGTTTCTCCTCGTTTGATATAAATACTTATTTTGTACAAAAAATTGTTAGTATATGTGTCGTACCAATTGTTGGGAACAATAGGTTTCCCTTCTCCATCAAATCCATTGGGATCCCTCCAGACATAAAAGTCTTCAAACTTTCCTTCTCGATGAATTGACATATTAAACCACACATGCAAATCACTCGAATGATTCGGCACGAAATCCATGACCAACTTAATGCCTATATACACAATTCAAAAAGTAGTCCACGCCATTACATACTTCGGAAATAAGCGAAGTGTGTTATTCAGACACACAAATATCTTCATGTGCACGAGTGTATTGAATTACCTTTCTCCTTCAGAGCATTAGAAAGTTCTCGGAAGTCATCAATCGTACCAAACTGTGGCTCAATATTTGTAAAATTTGAAATGTCATATCCGAAATCTTTCATGGGAGACTCATAAATAGGTGAAAGCCACACAGCTCCAACCCCGATATCAACAAAGTGATCAATTTTTGATATAATTCCTATGAGACATTAGGGGCAAAATGACACGATTTTAGATTGAATTTTTTAATAGAATAGAAAATTATAATTTCCAAAACATATTTTCAATAAAAGCATTTACCCTGCAAATCGCCTACACCGTCGCCGTCAGAATCCATGTGCGATCTTGGATATACTTGGTAAATGATGCCCTCTTGCCACCATTTTAAAGGTTGAGGATCTGGATTTTCTGGTAGGTCGATTGACAGCCCATTCGCGAACAAGAGCAAAAGAAAGCACGAAATTGCATATAAACGGCAGGATGCCATTGTGCTATTTAACAGCAGACGTACAAAAAATATCGAAACTAACTGAAAACTATAGTGTTGCGGTTACAATCGGTAGTATGCGGTGAATGATTGAGATGAACCGGTGAAACGTGCTTTTATATGCGGCTTTTAGTTCTCCGATTAATCCTGCTGTCAATTTCCAGCCACGTTGTCGGAGTTGTTTGAAATACATATGCAGCAAGATTAGTGATTACTTTGTCACTCTTCAGTCAAAAAGTGACGAGATAAAATATCTGGGAACGATGTTTCTGTCCAGAACGTGTGCTTCTCACCACAACCACGTGTTTCTATTCTACCGTGTGAGCTTTAATCATTAATGTGACTCGTGTGGTGTGGTCAATTGCGATTGCCCAATGTTTTGCAATTGTCATCAAACCTGCCGTTGTCATTAGCCTAAGATATCTTAAATACTATATTACAAAATGCAATTAGAAATGCATATAGTTTGTATGCTAACTCATTCATGCATAACAAGAGTATTCCTCTGGACACAGGTTGGCCTCTCATGGCTTTCAGTAGCAATGCAATATAGCTCGTTGGGTACATGACAAATTACAATCTGTACTTGATAGTAATAACTGTAAGCAGGTCTCGATCAGTTCATGTAAGGATCACACTTTCAACGATACAACTTAACTCGCTTGTCATTATGTAACTCACGCACCATGTAAATATTCCATGGTGCGCGCATGTTCATCCGAATTCTCGACAAACAAACAAATGGTCGCATCGATAAGACCGCTCAAAATTTCAGACGTGTGGTGTGGTGCAATGCATATTTTGTACTAGCACTTTGGCGATAAAAGATACATCAATCACTAACTTCAGTTCATGCATGCGTATATCACGCGAGTGAGAAAATTGTAAACAGCGACAGCGAGTGAAATCATAATAATGTCAAATGGCAATAGACATATTAGTGTCATTATCTGCAAAGTGAAAAGATGATGCTATAATATAATGAATAAAATGAATGCAGTACAAATGCAAGCTCAGGATTCATAATTTGCCCGACAAATTACTTTCCATTCATCTATAAATTACTTTCATTGTGAATTCAGGGGCAATTCTCCTGGATTCGTTTCATTTCTCTTTGTCGTATTTTTGTTCACTGCAATTATTGCCAAGTTGCTTACTGCCAGAAATAACTCAATTATTCAACTAGGCCTGCAACAAGCAAGCATACTGCATTAAGCTTACTTTACAAAACATTCTGCTCTGCTCTATATGATACGAGTGTCACTCTGTCATTACGTGAATTTCAATGTGGACATTAAATTATGTATGTACACCACGTAATAGCGCGTAAGTAAAAATCATCATTATCATTATCACACGCCTCTACTTGTCATCGTATTTCAAATTTACAACAGTACAATGTAAAGCAACAGTTTTGCAAGCACACATCTCGTCTCAAGATTCTTCAACAAGTGAAAACTTCGGGGAGATGTATCGAGCTTTAGTGAAGGCGACACTCGAGCATGCCCAAAGCTTTGAAGTGGCATGAATCCGCATGTAGTACTGATGTCATACTTACTTATCATTTCGCACCGTATATTGGCAATGTCGATACTCGGAAAATACTAGCCAGCCAACATTAGAAGAATGGTGGTGAATGGATGATCAAATCCTTGAATTACGATTTTGTAGTAGTTGCCAGTTGCATAGCATGAGTCCTGCTTAAGTTGCGAGGTTCTAGGATGAGCTTTACCAGCAGGAAGCTTAGATCATATATGAAACATGAAAATACGCACACACACAACACAACTTTTCTCAACTCTCAAACTCAAGGTTTGTGAGTATGCCTGTTGATTCATAGTCATACATAAGTTGCTGTGTAGAATCCACAAATGTGGTTACTATTTACAAAGGAAGCAGAACATCTCTGTAGCTTTCAGGCACTGGCTGAGATACCAAACCAGCACATATATGAATGAGACCATGAGAAGATGATATCATGATTTGATATACATACATATCTTCTATATATCTATATGCTGGTGTGTTATTATTAGTAAACAGTCGAGGAAATCCACACACGGAACACAATAGTGTGGTGACAAGAACTATAATATACAATGTATTTACAGTATTAATAATTGTTAACCATTAGCCACTGCCACAAGCATAGCAAAGCTACTGCAACCCAACCCTATGAGCTAGGACGTAGGACACAATTTTGTGAATGTAATTGTATTTTGGATACACAATTACGCGTGACAGTAAACTTCTCCTGATGGTGCTTTAGTTCTGGACATAGTGACTCATTGACATTGGGAATTTTTCATACAAACCATCTACCAGAGTTACCATTTCCAGCTTTTTCTTAGTATCGTGCTATATATGAATGTATAAATATCTATACTTTTAAGACCAACACAATATTGTATCTGGTATGCAACCCTAAACTCTGATTTCATATACTCAACTTTTAACCGTACACCAGGATTTGATCCGACGAGTTTTAGCTCCGATCTAGATCAAATTACTTTTACGCGTATTCAGATTTGTATCTGAACTGTAGATATATTTCTTCCTTATTTCTCCCACTCGGGACGGTTGTTTAAATTTAGCGAACTTAAAGATGACATCTCTAAAGTTCTCCACAAGAAAAGGTACATAAAGAACGTTAAAAGCTTCTCCTCTACACAAATTATTGAGAGAAAATGCGTGTAGGTAACTCTGATTCTGAAAGATATCATAAATCTGTAATCATGCCTACTCTGAATATAGTGATCATCGAAGACGCCATCAGAGGCCCTTCATCATGCTCAAACGCAAAATCCAACGGGAATGACCCGATTCCAGAATGGCACGTCCTCATCCTGGACAAGCTTGCAACGAAGGTGTTGTCAAGCTGCTGCAATATGCAAAGTCTGGCCACGGAGGGGATATCGGTAGTTGAAGATCTGTACAAGAACAGACAACCCTTCCCTAATCTGGAAGCTGTGTATATATTACAGTCCTGCCAAGAGTCAGTGGACTTCCTGATGCGGGACCTGAACAAGGAGGAACCACTTTATAAAGCATTTCACATTTTCTTCTTGGAAAGTAATGTTACAAAAAAATTAAACGTAATTTTAGGTTTTCTACAATGAAAATGTCATGAAGTGTAATACAATGAAATTTTTTGATTTTCAGTTTGTCCGATGGACTTGTTTGATAAACTATGCGAAGTGAAGCAAAAGCGAAGGGTTAAAAGCTTGAAGGAGATCAATATTTCTTACCTTCCAGCGGAGAGCCATGTAAATTTTATGATTTAATAATAATCGATCCATGCTGATTAATTTGCACATATTTTATATATTATTATTCAACCGAGAATGGTATATGATTGTTCTCCAGGTTTTCTTGGTTAGTGATGATTCTGAATCAACCATGAATTCTATGAAATTTTACTACAATCCCGAGTCGAAAGACGAAGATAGGACACTTGTTGAATTGCAAAAAATAGCTGAGAGATTGGCTACATTGTGTGCAACCTTGAGTGAATTTCCCAGTATTAGATACAGGTATACTAAATGTATGCACACGTGCAAGGGATAAGAAAGATTTGAAGTTTTTTCTTGGATATAAGTAACGAATATATAATGTATATTATATTTCAGATCAGGTTATCCAAAGAATGTTGTGTTTGCAAAGATGTTGGAAAGGAAGCTCCAAGAATATAAAACCACTAACCAGGGTATGGGCGAAGGCCCTGAAAGAATGCGTTCTCAGCTAATAATCATAGACAGAGGATTCGATTGCGTGTCTCCAGTACTCCACGAATTAACATTCCAAGCAATGATTCACGACCTGCTTAACGTCAAGGATAACGTATATCAGTGAGTTTGATACAAGAAAATTTGCAAATGTACATCCGTGGGATATGCAAGCCGTATGTAGTCGTTTTGCAAGTTAATGAGATTTTTCATGGTTTATTATGTTTAAGGTATACATCTTCGACCGGTAAGAAAAGGGAGGTATTGTTAGATGACAATGATGATTCATGGAGGGCTGTGAAGAATACGCACATTGCAGAAGTGATGCAGTAAGTTAATGGCAACTTTACTTTTCTAATCATAGTTTTTTCTCAAGTGTAATGTATTTACAATTTTGTTGGGAATACTTATCTTAGAAAAGTCCCTGAAGAATATAAAAGGTTCCTGGCTTCAAAAAATATTCAAAGCAATAAGTCGAACATTAAGGACCTGCAACTAATGATCAAAAAAATGCCGCAGTACCAAAAGCAAGTAAGTATTGACAAATACGTCAACGATAGAGCTGCCATTTGCGTGGAGCATTCAGCGGAGCGAATGGAGTGATTGCATCGAATTCGCTCGCGCTCTCGACATCTGCTGCAAAAGGCAGCTCGAATCTAGTCGACACACAGGTCGTCATTACGAGTAGTCCACATTAAAATTTCGAATTTCTGAACCGTTAAGTTAACCATGCTGGACACGCAAATCAATATGGCCGACGACTGCAACAAGGCCTTCAAACGAATTGAGAAATTGTGTGGAGTAGAACAGGTATATAGCAATTTGCCATATAACTCTGCTTATCTGTTGTAAAATATATTTATGCATATAGCAAAGCCAGAGGTACTTCTCTAATTATTAACATGTATGCCTAATATGCATTAAGGATTTGGCAACTGGAGTGGATTCGGAAGGCGAAAAAATCAGAGATCCAATGTCCCAAATAAATCCAATTATTCTGGATTTGGACACTCAGGCTGGTTTCAACGAGTATGACAAACTCCGGGTTATCATCCTTTATATACTTTTCAAAAACGGTGTAGCCCAATCCAGCCTAGAGAAACTACTACAGCATGCAAATATACCTGCAGATAAGAAGAACATTGTTACCAATCTGTCATTGCTTGGCCAAACGGTGATTTCTGGGGTATAGCCGCATTAATGCATTAGAAGTAAAACTATTTCCTAAATTAACAAGAATTCTAAATATCATTCGTCTTAATGTTCATCTCAGGAGGGGAACAGTAGCAGACATCAGATACCACGAAAGCCCAGAAAGGACGAGGGACCACGATACAAATTATCTCGATGGATTCCTGTACTCAAGGATGTTATGGAATACGCCCTTCATGATGAACTGGATGACAGATTGTTCCCATTTCAACTCAATCGCCAAACTGAGACAGGATATCGTGCCCCTCAAAGGTTGTAATATATTACGTTTACTTCTTCAGAGCGCATTTAATGCATGGATCATTGTTAAATGGAGATTGAAATTAATATGCACAGCACTCGATATGGTCAGTGGCACAAACAAGGGAGTCTCCCAAGAAATCGTCCGAAGATTTTCATATTTGTCATGGGTGGGGTAACGTACTCCGAAATTCGGTCAGCCTATGAAGTAAACGCGGAGCAAACCGATTACGAGGTCATTATAGGTAGATACCCTTACATTGATAACTAATTACTACAATAATGCTTCAGCATAAAAACATTATACCTCACATTTTGGCGATGTGGAATAAGTAAATAAGTTACATTTTGCCAAACGTATTTTGGAAATATTTACAGGTTCTACGCATGTGATTACTCCCCAGCAATTCCTGGAAAATATTTGCCAACTTTAAATTCCTTTGTACCTGGCACTCTGCATTTCTTATTGCGTTTTATTGTTATACTGGTTGTACTAATTCTAAGTTATAATTTTCGACCACATGTACTTCCTAATGTGGAAAAAGTGATTTATATAAGAATCCAGCCGACCAACCTATCATTACTTAGATGCTAACAATAATTACATATTATAACTTCAAAAGTATAAAGAAACGAAAATAATGTAAAGCTTAAGCTGACTTTTTAAACAAGTCTACATGTGGCTAAAATGTTACCAATTTCTTTTTATGATTGTTTCTTTCCAAATCAAGTCAGGAATCATGTTCAACGCTACTGATCTGAAATGAAGGTGCTCTAAACGCGACCCTACTACGTGTGTTTTGCTTAATTTATGTACATAAGTCAACCTTTCCGTTCCATAACAAATGTAACAACGATTTTAATAAAATAACATGCAAACAAACTAAAAATAAGTCACAAGCTTAAGATGTAAAATCACGCAGAGAGTATGTTTATACTCTTACAATTTACAACAGTAGAAAAAGAATCAAATACACTTACTTTACAATAATATTACACAGTTGAAGGATTTCAAACTGGAGGATTCCAACGCTTCTTTTTTGGAGACGATACTGTTAAACCTTCTTCAGCATCAGTTTCCTTGTCTGCTTTACGTTTTGCGGCAGGCTTCTTTTTCTTGGAAGTTTGACCTTGTTCTTTAGATTCACCCGGAGTTGGTAATGCAGACTTTGGCTTACGTTTTGCAGGTGCTTTCTTCTTAGGTGGTGGAGACGGGGTATCGCTTGCTGAACCGTCAGTATCATCTTCTTCATCAGAAGTTTTATATTTCTTCTCTGAAGTGGTTTTTGTTTGCTTTTTGGATCCGGCAGTAGCAGCAACGTTCGTCTCCAATTTAGATATTGCAATAACGTCTTGTGGAAGCGGAATCACCGTTTTAGGTTCAGAATCTTTCTTGACTTTCTCCGTAGGTACTTTTTCATTCTTTTTATAAGTTTTCACGGGGAGATTCTTTGTAGGCGACGCTTGCCCTTTGGCCCTCCCATTGGGTTCAGTTTTGTTATCTTTTGAGCTATCCATTGTAATTGCATCTGCAGACGGAGCTAGCAAAAAGTTTAGAATCCTCTCTACAATTTCTTCTTGCGTCCCCTCTTTACTTAAACCCAAGCAATCGCAGAAATATTCTCGTGCGGTTGTATCCATTCTGAAATATCCAAGAATTTTGTTACATCAAGTTGATAAATTACACTTTAATATTATTAAATTCCTTTACGCGTGTATTGTACGATATGATTATATTATATTCGTGACTTTTACTTTATCAATGAACGCCTTTTCTTTCCGTATTCCTCTGACTCCTTATCAAAATCGAATCCAAAAAACTTCAGAAGATGACTCTTGACAACTGAATGAGTTCCAGTTCTGCCAAAGATAAAACGATGAAGCTTGAGTAAGTCCGCAACATGAAGGTTCTGCAATGAGAAAAACTCGTCAATCAACGATGCTCACATTCACAAATATCTCTAATCTCTAAAAGTTAACATTAAATATTAAATGACATCTTTCAAGGCTCACATTAATCTTCTTCGCAATATACGATATATCCTGAAGTTTGGCTCCTTTTCCTGCAGGAATGTCAATTTCCTCCATCATATTAGTTCTCACAAGGAAGCTTGGAGCAAACCGATCCACCTGCTTCCGTTGACGACGATAACTCGCAGACTTGACCCGCTCCGCCGCATTGGTATCTTCAAAGAGGTCCGCAGGAAAGCTAGATTTGTCATCACCTGTAGACCCAGAGGTTTCTTCATCTTCGCTTCCTTTCTTCTTCCCCTTGAGCGTAGGAGAACTATCTGGGGAGGAACGTTCTGCCTCCAATTTACCATTTTTATTAGCCTTCACCTCTTTCTCCTCTGCCACAGTTCCACTGCTGGAACTGGAACCAGGATTAGACTTCTTACTACCTTTCCCCTTCTTGCTCGCGGATGATGAGGATGACTTCTGCGACCCTTTAGAAGACGACTGGGAATTCGAAGTCGACTTACGACCTTTCTTTTCTTTCTCCTGAGTTCCACCTCCATTCTTTCCACTCGCCGGGTTTTCTTCACGAATGACATCTATCTCGCTACTCGTAGACACATCCATTTTTATCACGTTGATAACCACCAACAGGACAGCTGAGGATTGAAGTTGTCAGTTCTGAACAGTTGACTGTCAACTTGTTGACGTTGCCCTGAAATCACAAACAAAACCCGTTAATTTTAATTTAGAATCTACTGACTGTTGACTGATATATTCGATAACAATAATTGACAATCCAGTTGCCTTAAATAATTTGACAGCTGAACTGTCAAATAATAATAATAACAGTGCACAGCTGGCAGCAACCCATTTATCAAATTAAAAACAATAATACTACCTCCAGTCTCAAACAGATTACAAAAAATACTCCCAACACGATCATTAACAACAACAACACAAACCTTCCTACAAACAACGATAAGTATATTTAACTAACTACAAAAAACTTACTTTTAATTTCAATAACAATTTGATGCACTGGTAAATGGTGATTGTTGACTGGGAAGTGTTTGGTTGGAGGAAACCACGTCAGAAGGAAAATAAAGTTGATAAACAGTTCGCTGCTCCCTTGCCGCTTCCCTTTTATTTGCAATTTTTGTTCCTGCTAAAAACTGTGCTGAAGCGTGTCCTTGTTCCTCATTTCTGGTCATGACCGTTCCATTGACGGTGTCATGATGCCCCCGCATTTTTCATATTGCTCAGGGAAGCTAACAACTGACATTACTTTGATGACTGAAGACTGAAGAGTTGATTGTCATTAATTTATCGAAGCGCTTTCAAGATAAAAAAAAATGCATGAAGCTAAATGCATAACATGATTTGTAAATCTCGATTTATGTATTCTGTTTACATCTTGAAATTATGAATTTTGGTACAGAGAGTTAATTAATTAGTTAATTAATTAAAGTTTGCTACAAATCTTCCATATTTGCTCTGTTTGATAAGAGTTACAAGGTGAGAGCTGGATTTCCGCTCTGGTAGCAAGGGATTTCGGCTTCAAGCACTTCTTTGAGGAGTACTGTTCCAGGAGAAATTGTCCAGGATGACTTTGTACAGGTTTTAGTGTCCAGCTTTGGTCGAAGCTTTGGGGGTCACACAAGGTACTTTTCAGTGATGCTCCAGCATTGCTGGTTAGGCAATAGAATTCTCCACCTCCAGAGTCGGTTTTGATCATAAACTTGTTCAAGGTGTTGTTTGCAAGAAGGTATTGTTGGTCTTTTGTTGCAGTTTTCCTGTAATAGAATTATTTAATTAACATGCAATTATGTATATGCATGTATTCTGGGTCATTAAGATTGGATATGGTAAGATTAAGATTTAACTTTTAATATCTTACGCTTACCAATATGAACATTCGCCAAGGCGTATTATTGATTGTGGCTTGAAACCAAATCCTTCAACTTGAAGGCATTTTTGTGACGAAAAATTCTGGAGGAATATGGAGGTATTGGTATTCTGGAAAGAGGTACTGGAAGAAAATTTGCATAGTTTTTGAGAGTCCGATGATTTTGGAAAGGTTACGATGATAGTTAAAACGAAAGCTACTCGTAAAATAGAGGTAACTTCTCGAGGTCGGGATTGGTATGACATGGTCATGATTTGATATATTTATAAGTATGATTAAATTATGGATTTAAATTCTTGGATAAACTCTCCTCTGGAAAAGTCTAAGATATTTATGACTTCTTATAGCACTTTGCGGAGGTGTATAAGCTACAAATATGAGAAAGGTCGTAAGTGTAATCTAGTAAGGCGAAGAATTGAATGTGAGTCGTGAGCCTGTTGCTGCCAACTGCAATTATCGAATAGACGCAGTAAGTAACCCTCTAGTTTACCTTTAGTTGTCTTGATCTTGTTTGTCTTCATATTGCATAGAAGAAAGCTAGGTAGATACTCTTCAAGGTCATATTCAGGTGGTACAGGTCTACAGGCCAATGCCATAATCATGAGATGCTATAAGTGAGTCTACGAGTGCGTAATAGAAGATTCATAAGAAAATGACGTTAGTAGCTAGTAGCATGCAATCAGTATGTAGATCAGGTAAACTAGAAAATAAATTTACTCCATCTTGAGTGCACTTGTTGCATGCATGACTCACCTGTGTGTTTGCCGCAGAACAGTAATAATGTTGGACTTGCAAGATTGCATATATCGAATATAAAATGACATAATATGACATCATTTATTATAAGACCACATAAAATGTATGTATACATCAAGAATCCGCGTCACAGAAATGAGCGTGTAAATAGTATACAAACTTATCTTATATAATATTACAAATTATTCAGTGAAACTACAAAAATTGCAAATTTCGATTGTATACATACTTTCTTTGTTATTCCATTTGTATGATTTATGAAGTCATGATTATTCATTAATTTATGCAGTCGGCTGTCTGTGTGAAATGATGCATGTCTGCATGTGGCATCATTTTTCATGCTTTTCTTTGTTCCTAAATACAATTTCATTAATCCACAACTACAACCATAAATATCAATGTGCCCATCCAGGTATTTCAGGGTTATACTTCCGTATTATCTCTTCATAGTATAACAAAACTGATAGTATGATACACATATTTGATGGCATACAACACATACCTTAAAACACATTGAAGCATCATACTTTACTCACATGGGAGTATGTTATTTAGCTTATCAATATCAATAGCTTATCAACTTGTCACTCAGTCTAAGATTACATTCAGCCTTATGGGTGAAGAAATACTCGCTGATGTTGATGTAAAAATGTTTATTCCATCGAGCCAAACTCTCGTGACCACGTTATATTCAGAAGTCTAGTCACGAGGTGAAATACCTGTGGGTGGGCATATCAATTATCAGTGCATCTACAGAAAATAACAGCATGTTTTAGTTTGAAACTTATTTATTTTACATTTTACTAACATGGCTTCAACTAGTACTGAAGAACCGGGAGACGTAAGCTTATTTTCATGAAACTAGATATTATACTGGAGTAATTATGCCTCATATAAAAGTACAAACCTTGTTGAGCTTAAAATTTATTCTGTGCAATAGGGCTTTGACAATGCAGGCTTTGATTCGAGTCCTGGTGATGCCCATGATTCGGTTCGAAACAGACACGGAAGTATTCAGCCAAATCAAGTAATATATAACTGGAAAGATGTAAACGCTTTTGCGAAGAAGAAGAAAAACTTCTTTAAACTTCCCTGCTTTGGGAGCTCCGAAACTCCAAACGATGAACCCAAGCAGATTCTCAAAAATGGTTAGCATTGATTTACCTAACTGATGATATCAATATCAACGGGCAATTACATTATTATGCATGTATTTTTCATTAAAATTAAGTATCCGGAACTGCAAGACCTGGTGAAATTCTTGCCATCATGGGTGCCAGGTTTGTATTGTTCTTAAATTCTCATGTTTCTCCTATGCATAATAAAAATTATGCATTTGTGCTTAAATTAAAATTTTGAATGTATATTTTTTACTAATTAGTGGGGCAGGTAAAACAAGCTTGCTAAATATCCTAACTTTCCGAAATACGGGCTCATTAAATATCACCGGAAGTAGAACGGTCAACAATATACCCATTGAGGCGGAGACATTGACACTCATTTCCGCATACATTCAACAAGACGATATATTTATTGGAACGCTTACACCACGAGAGCATTTAAGATTCCAAGCATTGTTGAGAATGGACAAGGAGATTAGTTACAAACAAAGAAAGGCAAGGGTTGAAGAAGTTTTACAAGAAGTACGATAACATAAAATCACGTAAAATGCGTTGACCCAATATATACCAGAATTATGATAAGAAATTATTTTTATCGTAAGATGGGCCTTGTGGGATGTGCAGATACCATAATTGGAATTCCTGGTAGAATCAAGGGGCTCTCTGGTGGCCAGCAAAAGCGACTTTCTGTGGCTTCTGAAGTTAGTATGTTTAATTAAATTTAAACATTGAAAGTCTACTGTAATTAACAGCCTTTTGTGTACCGTGCCCAGGTACACTGAAATAACAAAGTGTAAGTGCGTTTATGTATTGTTTTAACAAGATCCTGACAGATCCCCAGCTTCTCATATGTGATGAGCCCACAACCGGACTCGATTCATACATGGCTCTGAATCTTGTGAAGACATTAAAGTCATTGTCAAACAAAGGGAAAACCATTATTTGCACAATACATCAACCCGCATCTCAAATATTTGCCTTATTTGACAAACTTCTACTAATGTCCGAAGGCAGGGTAGCGTACCTCGGGGATGCACAGCTTGCTGTAAATTACTTCACATCGTAAGATCAAACAACATAAATTTGTTGTGAACGACTGTTGAAAAAAAGAAGAAGCAAATAATAAATTTTGTGCGCATTAAATATCATACAGAGCCGGATATCCTTGCCCTGAGAACTTCAATCCTGCGGATTTCTACATTCGAACACTAGCAATCAGAGTTGGAGATGAAGAAAGTTGCTTGCAGCGATCCAAGGAATTATGTGACAAGTATGATGAAAGTGATTCAGCCAAGAGGTTGATGTCTTATGTACGAAGCGAAACAATTAAGACGTACCCAAACACTTTATGTTTTGCTGGAAATTAAAGCATGTATGCATATTATGGTTTTTAGAACACAAGTTCCCAAGATAAGCAAATCCTTGAAGCTTTACAAAAAGAAGCTAAGAAACTGAAGCAGTCGCCTTACAAGGCGTCATGGTTCACACAATTTCGAACGTGCCTCTGGCGTTCCAGGATCACCATTTTGAAGGATCCACTTGTTTTAAAAGTTCAACTGATTCAAACCATTGTTAGTGACAAATGCTTAAAATATTTCGATTAATGTCCACAACAATACATCAGATTTCATCACAGCAGAACTTTACTTTTAATTCGCAGTTTCTCTCGTTGGTTATCGGTATAATTTACTTCGGACAAGAAAATGATCAAGAAGGCATACAGAATATTAGTGGATGCATTTTCATGATCTTAGCAAATTTGACCTTCAGTAGCGTTTTCCCAGTTACGAATGTGAGTACAGTTTTACATTATGTTTTGTGTATGTACATCATGGCTCCCAATTATAATTATGGTTTGCTATTATTTTCCAGGTATTTTGGCAAGAATTGCCCGTGTTTTTGCGAGAACATTTCAATGGAATGTATCGATCAGACGCTTACTATTTGGCCAAGACATTCGCTGAACTTCCGATCTACCTTTGCTTACCTGTGATTTTCATAAGTATCGTGTACTATATGGTCGGTTTCAATTCGGACGTGGGCAGATTTTTCACCGCCGTGGCCATAGTGGTGCTGGTTGCAAACGTTGGATCGTCCTTTGGTAAAGCTTAGAAGTTTTCATATAATAAGGAATTAAAATGTGTTGATACGGAAGACGTTTGAGGCCGAGATGATACTAAATAGAGCATTTTACCTCAAATAGGATATATGGCTTCAACAGTAGCACCTTCTTTTGATGCTACGATGGCTCTTGCACCAGTACTTATCATGCCTTTCATGCTATTTGGAGGAAAGTTTTTAAACAAAGAGTACGAACAAACATCAATCAATAATATTACATGTATGCACCTCGATATTTCAACCTACAATCGCAGCATTATTGACATTGACTTTGTTTCCAGATCCATTCCAGTATATTTTATTTGGTTGGAATACCTCTCCTGGTTTCTTCATGGAAATGAAGCATTGTCAATAAACCAATGGAAAGGGGTGACGAATATTACATGTGATTCAAACCTCACTTGTTTCGACAACGGAGAGCAAGTTTTAGAAAGTCTCGGGTTTAAAGAGGTACTGGAGGAATGAGAATTTTATGAATGATAAAGATCATTTTGACGAGTATTAATATTTGGGCAACCTTTTCACTTTTAGGATAATTTCGTGACTGCCCTTGCAGCTCTCGGAGGTTTAATTGTTGGAACGAGGTTTATATCATATCTTGGGCTTGCAGCTAAAGCTCGCAGACGAAGCGGTAAATAAACTGACAATGAACAACGAATAATCGTAATAGAACTTGTGTTGGCGTTTGTATTTATATATTTATTTGATATTAGTGTGAAGATATTTTAATAAAATTACCAATAAAAATTTTGCATCACAGCTTATTATGCACTTCAACAGTATTTCGTTTTTGGTTAACATGTAAGTCCAATACATAACTGGAACAGGTTGATGTATATGAAACTACAAGCATCATAATTCCTATTATAAACTTTATAAAGAGATATTCTATTGTGAGAAAATTGCACTGTAAATGGTCCTCCATGTAAATGGTAAAAGACTGGAATCCGGGCAGTGTGTCGCCTCGGAAGGACGGAAGTCAATATAGCTCGTTAAAAACATAGAAGATTCTACAGATATTCATATGAAAATCAATTTCTTGTGTTCACTGCAAAATTAAATTAGTTAGCTAAACACTATCAACTATAGTGGGCATTTTAAATTTTATGAATGGAATATCTACCTACGAAATGCGCATATTATTCAAGAGATGTGTGGACTGGATTAACGTCTAAAGATATCTTGAATTTCTTCTAAATTTTTGCCTTTACTTTCTGGAACCCATAGGATACAGAAAACCCCGCCCACCCCGCATAGAAGGGAGAACATCCAATAGCATCCGTATCTGCCCATGTAAAAGATGAAGTCTTCAAAGCTTTTGGTGACTAGAAATGCAATGAACCAATTTTGCACAACTGCCAATGCTGAACCCAACCCTTTGACATGAGAAGGGAGTAGCTCTCCACAATACAGCCTATCGAATTTTTAAAAAAAATATCATTAAATTCCTTCTATGAAATCCTCCAGCAAGTATTCAACTTACGTTGTAACTTGGAAAACTATATAAATAGTTGATATGTCTTACCAAGGTACAGTTCCAAAACTGAAGAAAATAGAAAAATATATTCAATATATTGACTTTTACTTAGTCCATTACAAATGTATGCATATTGTTCCATATAATTACCCAAAGTTGAACGCTGTAACGAAGAGCATCAGGCTTGCCAGCGGAAGCCAATTCAGTGAATCGATCACTTCCTCCTCCACAGTCGTTTCATCTTTCAGGTAGAAGTACAGCCCCATTCCAAAGAGAGCAATGCACATCCCAATGTCAGAGACGATAAGCAGAATTTTTCTTCCTACTCTGTCGATTAGCAGTACGGAGACAATCACAGATATCATCAGAACCAACCCAACAATGATCGATGACAAGTTGGGATTGATGTTTGTATTGGAGGTTTGAAATATTTCAACAGTATAGAAAATAACTGCATTAATCCCTGAAAATTCCGTTGAAAATTAATTAATTAATAGATACATCAATCATCACAATCGGTAGCGATATCCAATATACGAATGCCATTAAAAGTTTCTCAAGTGAAATGTAATACCTGACATTTGCTGAAAAAACATGAGGGCGATGCAGATCATAGTTGGCTTAAAAACTGGTGGACTGAAGAATTCTTTGGCAGAAAGCGGCACTTCCCTTTTCGCGTCAATAGCTCGGCGTAACTGCACAAGCACAATGCAGTTTTATATTACGCTCTGGAATTTGAATACATTCTGAAATTTTAAATTGAAAATTTGCATTGAATACCCACCTGCTGGATTTCTGGCTCAATCTGATCTGACATAGATGCACCACGAAGCCATTTGAGAGCGAGGCGTGCTCTCTCATACTGTCCTCCCGAGATCAGGAAGACAGGGCTCTCAGGCACCTTGTGAACCAGTACCAAGAATACCAGTGCAAACGCCGAGTTCGCGATTGTCAAGTGGAACCATGATAAAAATGATCCAAGTATATAGCTGCAAAAGATAAAAATTATCTTGAACATTTTCAAGTTTGGTTTCAAATTGCAACCTCAAGAATCATGCAGCATGCATGAACATGTATCTTTTCGGAATGATGAGTGAATGATATATGCGTTTGCATTACTTTATTTGTCTTTGTGCGGATCTTACGTATTCATGATCCCAAAAGTGATCCCCAGTGGAAATAGGTTTGTCAGTGCTCCACGAACTGTTTCGTCCGTGATCTCGGCAATGAATACTGGAATTGTCACACAGGACGCTCCAACACATAACCCTTCAAAAATTAGACAATTTTCATTAATTGAAGCGCTAATCTTTCTACACAGTTTGAAGGCGATGTGGATATCTGATTTTGCTCACCTAACAAAAATCGTGCAAAAATTAGAATCTCCACGTTTGGAGCAAAAGCCACGATTAGCCATCCAACAAACAGAGGATATGAAATTCCAATTGCAGTTTTCCTCCGTCCAATTTTATCGATAGCAAACCCGGCAAATGGGGAGGCTATCAGGGCTGCAAGCTGTTGATTGAAATTTGTGTGAAAGTGATATCCACCTGAAATACTTGAGTCTGCCTTATTCTTAAGAATCATATAAATTGTTGGCAATTTACTGTCACAATAGATGCAATCCATGATTTCATCGACGGGGATAACTCGCCGAAATGCTCTGATCGTTCCAGATCTGGAAGGGCAGGCGCCGTCCTAAAAATAATTTCTTAGATTTTAATATAACTGCAACGCAAAAACGATTTGGAATTGTAGGAGCATCTTTTAATTTGTGCACCATGCAACGACGTTCCCAACAGAGTAGGCACCAACTGCAACTGAAATCGCACAACAATTATGATAATTATTTTGTGTCCATACTTATGTCCGTGTCGTGCACATAATGACTTGCATGGCATATAGCGTTTAACAACACTGACCACGATATAAGCAAATGCTCTTGAGTAGGCAACTTACGAGCTACCGATGTCAAAATCTGTGTGCGTTTCGCAGGTATGAAAGTTTCTCTCTCGAATTCCTCCATGCTTGATTTTCATATGATTATTTTCTTGTAAAAATCTAGATGTAGTTTAGTAGCTTGTATTTTCTCGAGCCTACAAGTGTGCAAGTACTAGCCACTCGCACAGTCAAAAATAAATTCCTCGTCTACAGAAAATAATCCAACTTCACAACCCAACTTTTACTTTAAAGTTTATTATAACGTGATGATGATTGCAAATTACGTGGATGAAATTCATTATTATTCCAGTAAAATACGGAGTTCCTGTACACAACCGTCTGAGCAGATTAGCCAGACAAGATTCACTTTCTAAAAAAAAGTCGTTCATATGCCATCAGCCGACCTAGACATGGTTTAAGATCCCGATTCTCATATTGAATGAAATTTAGCTCCGAGCAAAATGCGATGAAATCCTTGTCTGTACATTTTTTATTCGACACTATGCCATGTATTGTAGGTGTGCACACCTGAATGTGGGACGTTGATGAAGTTTAGCTCATTTTTATAAAGAAGTATATAATATAATTGTACAACATCTGTGGATTTGGCTAACACTACGCACCCATTACCCAACAACAGGGAATCGAAATCACTCACGCGTGCATGCATACTAGGAAACAGGTAGGATGATAATGCTTTTTATTTCACTACAATAGCATCAAACCAAACTACGTGTATAAAAAAAGTCGACCCCTTTCCATTTCTGTTTTCATCTACCTATTCTCTAGCTTTTTCGCCTACCTGTCTCATCGCCTGGTTTTGTGTTGGATACGTATTAACTTACCTACGAGCATTACACAAGTCAATAAGTGGGACATTTACTTTGTGATTCACATCCACCTGTCTCGCCAGGAGGAGATATGATATATGGTGGATTAAGCATGAATTTTAAATTCATGACTATTTTCGAGAATTTGCTATTTCTGACACGACACGGCATTAAATATTTCATTAGAACGATATACACTCATATTCTACGTTGGATTGTTTTAAATTGTCATTGAAGGAAATATGCTGAAGCAGTGAGGAATGCAATGAAAATGACTGTGATGAGAAGGTCTTTAATAACATTTCCACGTTGGATTATGACGTACCTTAATACATGGAGGGTGGACATTAATAAAAAATCTTTGAATTTATATTCGAAGCAATAAAGTACTTATGATTGACGTAATCAAATCTGATTCACATGTAATAAAAAATAAAATCCGAGCCAGTTTATGTTGATAGATCTCAACCTTTTACTTATCCTTTACTATTTCTTCACATCTTCTCAGCTCTTCACTGACGATGAGCGTCCTTACATTTCCATTTGCAAAGATTAATGCATTGCCTTTGTTGGTGTTAACCTCAAAGTTTATCTTTGTAGCACCGTTTGTACTTTGACTACACACAAAGTTACTCGTGTAGGGCACATAAAGAAATGCATGGTTTATATTAGCTTAGCTTTGCATTGTAATTTTCTCATGCATATGTTGCATTTCACACATATTTCATCAGCAGAACATATAATAAGTCTTTATTTTTTCTGATGAAGATGTTCAAATTACCTACATTGCTCCTGGGTATCAATAAAATTTAAAAAACATATTACCGACATTCAAACTACTCAATTCAATTTGAGTTGGATATTATGTACTTGCCGTCAACTTCTCAGTGATGAGTCCTCACTGCCTTCCTCACTTTTCCTACAAAATCAATTTTAGGATGAATTATCATTTGACTCTCAGGTTACCTTCTCATAAAAAGTAATTAACTTTCAGAAACCAACCTATCTAGCAAAAATCTTGATTAACCGTTATCTCAAGGTAATTCATCAAGGTAACCTTTTTCACATTTCATACGACGAACTCCAGCTTTCATTTTATGGTCATCGGCGGTACGGACTTCGCCCTGTTTCGTAGTGGTTCATTGCATTTTGAATTGCATAACAGTTCAAGGTACGCATAGTATACTTAATTAATACGTGTCTTGGAAAAATTATGGCAATGATATGATTGTATTCAGAAAAAGTTTCTTATGGAAGAATATTTAGCATTTTTATTATAACACCATTTACATTCTCTAATCTATTGAATAAAAATAGACTGTACAAAATTCAGAAAACCCAATTTGATCAACTTTTAAAGTGCCGACCCGTAAAGACAATCCTGAAGAGAAGGAGTAAAATGGATCAATACATCGCATTGTCAGCTATTATGCATGTATGTAACGAGTTTTTATTTAATTTCTTATGTGTATGTACAGGTACGTTGACAAAAACATGGTGTCCAGCTCAAATTACAATTGAGCAGATATGTCACTCTATTTTCCCTAAAGCCGCTGTACAATATTTGTCAGAGGAAGTTGAGAATACCACTTTAATTTCAAAATAAGTAATATTAGTAATATGAATGGAAAAACAAATCACTGCTTTCTATGCCACCAATTTGAGCATAGTGCATAAACCTAGACCACGACCAGTGAATAACTTGTTTTGGCTCCGCTGTTATCTCAGGTTTTTGACATTTTAACCTAATTAGAACGAATCTGTAACTGTATCATGGAATGTGAAATTCTTCCTATGTGAAACAAATCTACCACTAAAATTACATGACTAATCCTATAAATAATAATGGTTATGATTAGAGATTTTATATAGAGAGCAATCGCCACAGCTAGAGTACCTATAAACACTTTGACGATATAAAATATAGAGTCCCATGTCATGTCATGTTGAATACATTAAGTTTATGAAGCTTAGCTTATCTCATAGCTTCATTGAGAAAATTCAGTTGCAAATGTAGGCAAGAATTTTCAAAAATATTAGTGATATGTAGTGATATAAATATAAATATTTACAAGATCTGTAACAATGTATCAATGTCATTAAAGCAGTCGATATCACGGGAAAATGTCAGAAATGAAAGCTCCCTCGTTTGGTCATCTTTTATCCATAGATTGATAAGGACTAGTGCACATAGTGGTCGGAAGTCGTGATCGATACTATAAATTAAACATAAAATACAAAAGTTTTGTGCATTTGTGCAGAGTGTTTTTCATAAGGCTCGGATGATGATATAAGTCGTCCGTGAAGAATATTTACAAAGATAATGTTTCATAACTGTCACTATTCAGTTTTGTCACGTTTTGTCTATATATTTAAACATTGTCAGCAAATAATTGCATTATTTCCCACGCGTCTCGGGTAACACTGCGACAGCGAAGACAGCCCCCAAAGAGCATACCCCTGAGTACAACCAGAAAGCACCGTAGCCGTGGATGGCATCGACGAGATACTGAAAAGAAAACGTGACGAGAAAACCAAGACCCCAATTTGTGGAAGTGGTCATAGCAGACGCAATTCCCTTGATTTGAGGCGGACACAAGTCACCCATCAAAGTCCATGGTAGTGGACCGACTACAAACAAAAAATGCACAAATTTTTAGCACTCATTATTTCCAATCTGTTGTTTTGTCTCATTGAGCTATGGGAAATCTTACCTCCAACACAGTAGGTAACCATAAACATGACCAAGCTGACAAGGGGAAGCCATCCAAGCTTGCTTGCTGTGTCAGGATAATGCTCTTGGAG
>JAQFZW010001784.1:0-22760 GCA_034687055.1 Heteromurus nitidus
ACTCCCTTTCCATGGGAAAGTTGCGTACCACTCCCATCTCCAGCTTCCCATTGGAAAGTTGCGTACCACTCCCATCTCCACTCCCTTCCCGTTGAAGAGATGGGTACAATTCCCATTTTCATTTCATTTCATTGCTTTAGGATAAGTATAAAGTGAAATGTATGTTTGTGCGAATGCTTAAGACGACTAAAGCTTGTTTGAAACTTCAAAATCGGAAAAAAGTATCGAAAATGGAATATAATTTTTCCTAATGTATGATGGGGCAACTGATTTAATTCAGTAGGTAATACTTATGGAATATCATTTGAGTCGCAGCTACCGACCCCCAACCCGACTGTGTCTAGCATCCTGACGCACTTTTATTGGCTGTCAAAGACGGCCTTTGTGACTACAGGACCTGACTAGGCTCAAAACTCGCCTCTGCCTCCCACACGTTTTCGCGACCTCGGCAATACAGTACCTGTAAATGAGAGACGACACCATATCGCCATAGTACAAGCATATTATCATTTAACGAGTTTGGTAACGGCTAATACCGCCGAATCAAAAAATACGCAGACCGTTGGGGTGTTGGTTGGAATGATATGGGTAGGATACTACGAATATAAAGAATGTTGTCGTTATATAAAATTTGGATTTTGACGTTTTGAGGCATTGCGAATTCAGTGGAAATGTTTATTTTCAAACGTAGTTGAAAAATCGTAAAGTCGGTGTAATTATCTCTGAAATGTGACTTGGCAGGAGAAGCTAAAGACCGAGCGGTTGACCGCTAGGTTCCAAGAATCGCTTTCAGTTCAAGCACCAACTTTGTAGGACCAACCGTTTAGGCTCGCGGGTGGGATTCATGAATTCGGACCCACACGGAATCCATATATTCGTTAGATTTTTTAAAGGGCTGGCGACTTCCGTCGCCATAGATTGCCCAGCGAGACCTGACGGTCTCGCAAAATCTAGACGAATCAAAAAAGATACTGTTTAGCAGCAACAATCGCATAGCATACATATGCTTGCAGTGTTTGGTTTATGTAGTTCTTGGGGATATAGCGTTAACACTGGAGGGGAACAGGCACAAAAAATACATGAGAATTTTGCGACGACCGAAGTCAGACTCAGAGCATATATGTGATCATGTATTTTGTTTGTCTGCTCTTGAAAATATATGCGCAAAAGGCATTGACTCAGGATGTAATCATAGTCACTTTTCCTCGAGTTCATGTGCGTACATGTACACATGGGATGACATACAAAAACATAAATAACAATCACGAATCCCTGTGCTTGCCAGCCAGCCGTGAACAGATTACTCTTCCTTTCAACAATGATTTGTCCATGGATTATGGATATTTTTACTTGTCCCAGTTTGAACATTGTACAACTTTTGCAACATCCTGGATGATTTTTTTTAGAAAATCGGCAGACCACAACTCAACTCAGAAATATTTTTTGCTCTTATACGAGGAGATTGGTACATGACAAAATCAATGTCAAAGTTAGGACAAACGTCATTAGATGAATCAAATACTCGTCTCGATAGTGGTAACTAATCGTAAATAGTATTCCATGAATGAAAATATATGCGAAGCAAATTACTCCAAGAAATGTGACTAAACACAAGTACGCTCTACCTAACTCCTTGAACCCTGTGTTGACCCAATCTGCAAAATCTTGAGTAGCTTCGAAAACCGGAAATCAAATAAAATTTGAGCTTCTTTGTACTACAAACGAAAATAATTGTGAGAAGGGATTTACATCATGCCTACGAAATAATCTCCAAACAATACTTATGTACCAAAGATGGCTTGGGCATGGCATAGAGAGAGAGAGAGAATCAGAAGAAGAAAACTCGGAAGCCAAGCCACTAGGCAAATGTCATGCTGATGCTGAAACATTGTTGCAGATTTTCGAGATGGCTAGCAAAAAGCGTTCAGTCCAGCATAGTTTTTTCAATATAAAGGTGTGCACTGCACGGGTTGTGTTGTGGGACACATGACAAGGATATGAGACTGGAAAGATTGTATGTGCGAAGAAGAAGTCCTTCTTGGCGAAGAAAATCCACAAATACATGTCCGCAAAAGTGTGTTTACTCAAGTCGTTATTGAGTAAGTTCAAGTGTGCTAAATATATCGTGCATAATTTATTTTGGCTGAATGATTTGAAGACGTAGGTGCGACCTAAGACTTCTGATGTTGAACTTGGAGATGTTATGAATATAAGTATTCGAAATTCAATATATGACTTGGTAAACAGTTGCTTTTGTATCTTTGGATCCGGTGACGACATATTTTCCATCTTCAGAGATGTCACAACAACTCACAGCCGAATTTTCCTTCAACTAAAAAATGCAAATATTAGGTAAATAGTAATTGTTTTATGATGGAAGGTGAAATGCAAACCTTTACCTGAAAAATTGAGGCGAAATCCTGACTTTTGCACCCATTCACCAACTGATCCCTCCCAGTTGACACGAACCATTTGCCACCCGGAGCAAATCTGAGTGACAGCACCGAATTTTGGTGAAGCTGACTTTGACGCTTGTCCTCTTCCGGATTTGTGGAGGAGCACATTTCCACAATTGAATTCTCCATCCCAACAGCCATCCACTCCTGACAGCAAGCAAGGGAAACTATTTCCGAATTGAAGTTCAGGTCAAGCTGCTGAAGTTGTTTTCCTTCTCTAACATCCCATAATCGCACTGTCCTATCCAGTCCTCCTGTCCACAGTTTGGAACCGTCTGGAGAAATGTCTAGGCACATAACCGATTCATTGTGTCCCTTAAATTGTCTTATCAAAGTGTTATTTTGCAGGTCCCAGACGGACACAATCCCATCACTTCCACCGCTGAAGCAAGTCTTCAAATCTGGAGAAATTGCGAGGTCATTACAAGCCGGGGTGGAAGAAGAGATAAGTTCGCCCTTGATACGGGGAGTGGGGCCACTCAAATCCCAAATCAAGATGGAGGAAGATTCTCCTCCAACAAAAAGCGTTCTTCCGTCACCCACAATTTTCAAGGATCTGATACAGGCTCCCTCCTCGAAGCAGTTCAGTTGAGCAACAGAACTTTTTGAAGTAATATCCCAAATTTTCACACAACTTTTCCCTCCAGTGTAAACATATTTGGCTGGATTACTTATCGCCACTGCGGTCACACTTTCCCCATGTTCCAGCGTGAGCATATTCTTCGCCCCTTTTGGAATTCCAAGGCTGATCGGAGGAGGAGGAGGAGGATGAATTTCCACCTTCACAACAGGATTGATGACACTAGTAAAATTATTCCTGTGGTCCAGATACATTGCTTCGTCACGAATCATTTCCTTCTCCAACTCTTCAATGTACTTGCCAACCTTGTCATTGAAACCGTAGATGAGCCAAAGTAAAATAACAAATTGAAAAGGAACCGTGAGGCTAAAAGCCAATAGCAAGTTGAGGGCGAGTGTGATGACATTATAAACTGACAAGATTTTATGTACTATTTTCCAGAATTTGGCTCTCGGCAAAGCCTCCTTTGGATTTATATCATCCTGGAATGGAAACAGAGAATCATGGGAGAATTGAATATAGTGAACAGAAGAAACTGGAAATTTTTTCCACCTTTTTTATTTAGTTGCTCGAAAGACTTACACTTGCAGAGGATTTCAGCAATTTGCAAGATGCAACTACGCTGACAATAATTGGTCCAAAAATCACCAGAAGCACACCCACAATGATGGCGAGTTCTACTGCCAACTCAAGGTAATCCGATCGTGGGGAATGACTCAACTCCCACGAGTCCGGGATGAAAGCAGGGCCTACAAAAATGGTCAAGGGAAGTAGAATGATAGTACGAACGAAGGACACTCCTATCTCAAAACGGGCTATGGTTTGGACACCTCGTCGATGTTCAAATTTTACCATTTTTTCAAGTAACGAAAATCCTAAAGGATTTTATATCTCTTTCAAAATTGAAGGGATAAATGGAACTTTTTCGTTTGTTTCTTTTTCTTGTATCAACTCCCTGCTTTTGTCTTCTTATTGTGATCTCCTTGTGTACACTGCAAGGAGTTGAGATGAGAATATGAGAGTAATATTGCTCCACAACTTTCTCCATCTTCATCTTCTCCGCGTAAGAAGTACAACACAAATTGGCTATATTTGTCGACAGTATGATTTCCACGAAATATTTGCACACATATCGCACATCAACTATCGTGACTTGAGAGGAAGAGGGTACATGCAAAACAGAAACATCCTTCTGCCATAGTAGCTTAAATTCGTCATGTTAAATTCGCTGTTGAAGTGTAGCGAGATGGAAGACGGGGAGAATTAAGAAGGAAATAAGAATTACTATTGAATTATGCGTGTACGATTGTCAGTATAAATTGTGTAAATACTTTTGTGGATTGGACAAAGAAGAGAGACGAATACGACGAAAAGCACAGACCTGAGGAACTCAAATAATTCTCACTTTGCATCGCTGACGTAGAAAAATTAAAATTGCAAATGTACTTTTTTATGTCGATGACATTATTATGTTTCAATATTATTAGTAATTCATAAGCAAGGGAAATACAGATGTTTCAAGATGTAGAGATAAAAATTCTATGACGGGAGTTACACGGGACGACTGATTTGATTTTACGAAATAATGGGCCTGTGAGAGAGAGAGAGAAGAAAAAAACTGTTTAAATCAAGACACCATGTAGCTTGCCATGCCAAATGCCAAAACATTTATTCATTTTGCTCTAGGCGTTTCACGTCCGCAATGTTAGTCTGTGATCTGTTGAATGCTTCATTCGCGTGGTAGGAAAATGAAAAAGGAATCCGCACATGAAAGTGATGTGTATTATATCCAAATTTCAATTTTTTGCACTTTTATTTGTCCTCTACGAGAAGAGAACCCCCACTTATGTTCCCACTTAAGTAATTAGAAATAATTGAAATTTTAGTCACATTCATTCGTGAATACGTTTGCATTGAGACTACATTTGTTAAGGCTACGGCTACACTCCTTCGTGACGTTGAGTATTACAACTGCGAGGAACAGTGAATACTTCGACCGTTTACGGAATTTTAGTCCCTTGGTCAGACACGCGAGGTATTTTGCAGGTTTGGTCCTCCATTTTCCCATTTTCCCTCCGTGAAATCAGCAGCTCATATTGTATATATCTTGAAATGACGTCGACGAAAATTGCTCTGACGCTCAGGAAAACGCAGTAATAAATGAATTGTGTTATAGGAAGGGAATAAATCATCCATACAATCGCAATAATTACTACTAAAATCATCCACACGATGGACACAACTCGCCAGATTTTTGCTTTCCACAATCCCACTTCTCGCTGGATGCCCTAAGCAATTATAAAAAGAATTTTCCACGAATTTATTAAAGAATGGTTAAAATCAAATCCGCGTTTTTTGAGTGAGACTTACATTTTCAGTGGCTTGCCACAACATCAATGTAGCATAGAAGTGGCTCCCTACAACAATGGCCCTAATCCCACCACGTACCCACACATTTGTCACAATTTCTAACAAATACCAATTGTCAAAAATAATGGAGATAGTTAGGGAATATAGTATTATATGGTTTATGAAATCATCATATGCCACACAAATAATTCCCAAAACTGCGAATATGCACTCGGCGTGAGCTACTCCTCTAGCCGCTGCTCGAATCGGGATCTTGAATGCAACCATACTGGTTTTTTAATCTCACTAAATCTCCGCAATCTGAAGGAAATGTGAATTTTGGGGAGAGATTTCGAATTTTGGCTTCCAATGAGTATAGTGACGGATGAAAAAACTTGTCGAGATGATTATCTCGTAACAGAGAGCAGCAGAGCTAAAATAATGTTTTACCTTTCTTCACAAAGCCAGCTAAAGAATTAGCAAACAAGTTGACTATATATGTGATTTTATCACAATAATTCAATGGAAGATATTGAGTCTAATACCTTGAAATGTCAAAGTAAGTAGTCATTGCTTAGCAAGAATTGATAGCTCTCTCAATCGCAAAAAATGCGTAATCATACGTACATCAAATGTTGAGACAAGTTGCATAATATTCGTGAGACTGTACAGAGTGTGTGACTTGCCTTCTTTCATATGCTCACAGGTCACAGGTTGTAAAATTGACAGAAAGAGAAGCATCATCTTGAGCCTGAGGGAAGGATGTAAGATGAAACCAATCACTTACATTTTGCTGGAGGCGGGTAATGTGCCTCAGGAATTACAATTAGCATAGTGTTGTTGAAAGGCTTAGCTTCCAGTTCAAAAGGGGATGAAACTCCATACAAGAAAAGAATGCTGGATGCTGCTGTCGTAAAAAATGTATATATTCGTCCAGTATTTTTTTACCATTTTATTTGCACTCGAGGATTAAACTGAGTTTCCCAGTTCTCGGTGTGATTCTCGTAGTTTCCCGTTTCGGTCTTGGAATTTACATGTGAAATGAACCCAGTGTGCAACAAACAATGATTAAATAGTGAGGTCAAGAAACGAGTAAAACGCTGTACTTAACTAATTTTTGCACTCAACATTATTTTACACTCCAAAATAAATAAGTAAATTTTCTCCTGATTGGCTACTTTGATGTATAATTAAACCTACTTAAACACACTCCGCAATAAAAATAATTCTAATGATATGTCATTGCTACTCCTCCATCACCAATGCCTCAATCTTCTCAATCAATTCAGGGGAGAGCTCCAACTCATAGCTATCAATCTCACCAAGACACCATTGGAAGCTCAAACCTGGTTTCATGAAGTCAGTCCGAGGTCTGCGTATTGTTTCCCTGAAGGCAGTTTGGAACTTCGGGTCCGTGTCCAACTGGACTTGACTAACGTTGACGTCATTCCTTCTCCAGCAGCAAATGAGTTTATTAAAAACGGGTACTCGCCGCAGTCTTAGGATCAGGATTTCCATAAAGTAAATGTGTTCCACTCGGGTTTTCAAGTGATTTACTCGGACTTTCTCTTCCAATTTCGACATATTTTCCAGAGCTAAGCCCGTTAGCAAATTGAAGAGGCCAATGGGGATGGACGTGACGAAAATGAAGAAAAGCGTTAGGTGTATCAAATGATAGATAAAATCACCCCTTTCCTGATCCAAACATCCTGCCACAGGTCCGCATGTCCATGCCTCTTTGAAAATTATCATGAAGGATATGGTAAATCCAACAAACAGTGGAGCACTGTAGAATAAATCCTCTGAGATCTGTCGGAGTACTTGCTTCAATCGTCCAATTAAAACTCCAATTCTGGAAGGCAATTTTTGAAATGATTTCCAGGTAACTACGTACGCTATCAATGCACCGATTGTGGTGGCGTATGTTTGCCATTTTACTGGCTCCTCCCCCGTGCACACAGGAGCCACAGTGATGATCCCAAAAATCGTCTGAAGAATGGGAACTGGAAGATAGCTAGTGACATGGAAAATGTCAGTCTGCGAAATTTTATACGATGCACTTAATATTGAAGCGGCGACATAAGTCATCATGACACCAGCGGCGAACTGGGTGCTCCTTCCGCTGTTGTGAGGATACACATGTGTTGAGATCCCTACTGATGCATATGACATCAACCATACAATCTGCCAGGTCAACCAAAGTTGATTGAAAAGCCGAAGCTTTCTCGACTTTTTCAAGAGAAAAAGCTCAACGAGAGGATGTAAAAGTATCTCTTTTTGACATTCATATCTCCACCCAAGCGAGCGGAAGAGAAACTTTGTCTCGGCTTGCGACCGGTCGTTCGGATCTGAGTATCCAATTATGGGCCTGAAAGAATATTTTTGTGAGAAAAAATGTCATATAACTTGCCTGATGCAACGGCCAACAACCATGGTACAGTTTTGCTTAAAATGATGATGAATAATTATATTTACCCATAATCAACACGTATTGGGGCTTCCTTGTCACGTTTCAATGGAAATGTACGCGTATGCCTGGAAAAGGATCTGTCCATCAAGACTTTCATTGAGAAAGGGGTCTTCTGGTACAGAGTGTCGATGTTCTTATCACTTAGCCTGGAAAATGTTAAAAGAACTGTACTATTTGACCTTCATAAAATTGTCTTTCATTTTTGAAACCACTGTTTTGCAAACAATGAACCCGATTTGTTGCAATTAAGGAAAAAATTTGTTGCAAAATGCTTATTTATGTGATGTGACAAGTGGATCTTACCAGTCTCGTGGATCTGCGGTTGAAGTTAGAAACAACTCGATTGTTTCAAGCGCACCATTCTTGCAAGCGAGACTGAACGGAGTTTCTTCTGAAGCGTCCTCGTCTTTGAACAACAAGTTGAGCCTTTCTCCCTCGTCATTAAATTGGTGTCGTAATAGCATGTCAACACATTTGAATCCCTCTCGAGAACACCCTGCAAAGCCACATAAATTCTTCAATGACTTTTTTAAACTATCGGTTAATTTATATAATGAAGCAATAACACACCATTTGCAGCGGCGTAGTGCAGTGGGGATTTTCCACTCTTGTCTTTTCTCTGAACCTCGATTTCTTTATTTTCCAACAGCAGCGATACACTCTGAGGTAGGCCTTCAATTGCAGCTTTATGAAGGGCTGTTTGTCCACATTCGTCATTCTGATTGAGCAGGTCCACATCACACTTTCCCAGGATTTCTTTCAGAATCGCCAGCGACTTTTCATTTTCTCCTGAAATCAGCGAATAGAACATATTGTGTACGGGGGGATCATTGGATGCCTTCAATTAAAACATTAATGTTACATCTTTACCTGAACCGGAGCAAGCATAGTGAAGAGCTGTTTTCCCAGTTTTGTCTCGCAGTCCCAAGTTACAACCCTCACGAGTGTTGAGAAGGAAGAAGACCATACTCTCGTTCTTGTGGGCGATTGCAAGGTGAAGCGCCGTTTGACCCTCATTGTTCACCGAATTTAACACACTAAGTGAAGTATCAAAGCGGAGAAGTTCACGAAGACATTCCACTGTGTTTTCAAAATCACCTTATCAAAAATGGCAAATCATCAAGTCATCAATTAGCACACTTAAAATTACAACTACTTTTAAACATATTTTTTTAATTAAAAGAAATACCTTGAGCAATAAAATGCCACGCCGTGTTTCCACAACGTACGCCTTGCGCAGTAGAATCAATGCCTAATGCCAGAAGGTCGCCCATCACCTTCGGGTTACCAGCTCTGGCAGCGAGGTGGATGGCCGTCAGGCCTTGATTGCATTTCCTCCCAAACGTTTCCTGCAATTTGTTAAGAAGCTCACAATTCAAACTCAGCTTCAGACGAAGTTGCTTCACGCATTCGTTGATGGAATGCAGCTCTCCTGTGTCACCTTTGTCATTCTGCAGCACAAATAATATGACACTTTTTAGTTGAGTATTCTGATACTCCGATGTGAGAGGTGCAATTTTAAACAAAATATAAAATGCTAAACAGTAGCCATTAATTATATACGGTGGGGGATGTACTTACTTTGACATGGGTTTGACGCTCTTTTTCTTTCGTCATTGTTACAAGAAGTGCGAAAATTGTACAATTAATTAACGTCACTCAAGAAGTTCGGATGAGTTCTGTCACGGCTTCCAAGGTCAACAATGTGTCTCGATTTGAAGAACAATCAAATTTGATATAGCCAAGATATATTTCGTCTAGTGTTTTAAACTGACACTGTGAGTACGTGCTTGGGTTGTATGAGCTTGATGAACTGAACTTATTTCAAGAAACCGACTGAGCTTTGAGCCTATATTGAGACTTTAAAAGAAAGGGACCTAAAATGTCAACAGCCAAAATGTGTGTGTGGTGAAGTGTATATGCCATCATTGTGATTACCGTCCACGATTCTGTCTGTGCGGACGAATAAGTGAACCAGAATACATTTTTCAAATTCAGGTGAAGGACTCTTGTATGTAAAATTCATGGCGTGCTTTGGTTTACTCTAAAAATAAATGTGGTCATTTCTGGGAATAGTGTATCACAAGTGTATGCGAAGCACACTGTGGAAAACATGGAACATCTTCATTCATCCATGGATTTTCCATCCTTCATCAGATATATGCACTTCCTCGCATCATTACTTTTGGCCAAGAAAAAAACATGTTCCCCTTGATGCGGTCGGGGATTGACATTATGCTTGAAAAAGTGAATTTGTCCTAAAATTACTTTTATTAGGACTTAAGAGAGTATGCTTAAATATTGTCGCATGAAAACAAACATTTTATGCACGTGAAAAGAACATTTTGTGGACGAGCCTTAAAAACAATATTCTCATTAAAATAAAAAAGACGAGAAGAAAATCCGACTACATATCCTTTTCATGTCCAAGTCAGTGTGCTCAATGGCAGCGACAATGAAAATATTTACCACACCAAAGGCATCTAGCTCAGGGAGCCTGACCAGCATCATGCTCCAATAGACTCCCCCGTCGCCCAAAAAATTCCATATAATTTTTTTTGAGAAAACAAACTATCATTGCCACTTTGAATGCATCATAATCCTCTATCCTTACCCAAAGTATCGGAGATTTTTGTTGGTTTTTTCTCACCCAACCACCAAAAGGAGGTTTGCTGCCATCATTGTTGCAAAGTCGACAGTAGTCAGCGGGGTTTCCCTATCCAGAAAGTTAATGGAACCGAATTTAATTTTGATGGGGGCACAGCTCCGGTAAAACCGTTGTTCCCAGCGTGTCTTTCTGTTAGCATAATTTCCTTTCCTTGAGCAAGCATCCCACTTGTTCAATTTAGAAATCATGTCGATGGAGTGAGTATAAACAGTGCTCATTCCACCAAGTACCATGCTCAACAGCGATATTGAATTAACCATGGAAATCCCACAAATAATTAAGAGAATTGCAAAATCCTTTCGAAAGGGTATTTTGACGATCGCCACCAATCCAAGCGCCCATCCTGAAACTGACGTTGAAGAACTGCTGACAAGCATGCCTTTCTGCTGGATTTCATTTGCCAAATTTGCCAAAATCTGAATGTGTCGGTAGACAATAGCCAAATTCACATTGGTTGTTGTATCCTCAGTCCAAAGTCTGTTGAAACTAAAGAATTTTCCCGGTAACAAATTTATATTATAAAATTAATGACTCATGAAAGAGTTCTTGCTATAAATACTTACGTGCGCAGATGATTCCGGAGGGACATCACTCCCAAGGCGTGAATCCCACCCACCACAAATATCACCACGCTTGCAGACAAGAAATATGCCCACATGTCCACAAGCAAGAGTCCACTCTTGAGGATTGTGTTAAATGGCGACAATGTTTCAGTTGTCTGGCATTCCGTCAAAAGCCAAAAGCCAGCAAGGTTGGGTTTGCAAGGATTCAAGAAGTAGAATCCTCCAAGGAATCCTCCGCAAGCGATAATGGAAACGAACACTTGATGCGAGATGAGCAAGTTCAACATTTCAATTTTGGAAAGCGACCATTTCCAAGATTTGCCTTTGGAATAAAGGGAGAATTGTAAGACCCCGTTGATGAATTGAGTAATGTCCTCCCCTTTGCTTTGACATATTATTAGATTCACACCGAGAAAGGTTCTCCCCGCAAGAATGAAATAGTTAAACAAATGTTTTCCCACGAGATCCAGCACGTTTTGGGAATCAAAATCAGAAAATAGTGCCATTTGAAGGAAGACAATTCCTGTGTGGATCACATACAAGCATAACTGTGCTTTTAGAAACCTTCTGTGTACAACGACCAATTTTCCCTTAGCTTCGCTCCATTTAAAGGGAACACTCCCCAGAATGTGTGCAAAGCCGCAGATTCGTTGAAATAGTTTTGTATTTGTGGAGAGCATCGTGTAAATTGTAAATGCTTGCAATTATTTGGCAAAAAATGTGTCTAAACCCTGTTAACTGCTGTCGCAAACTGATCATAGTGATATATGTATATACGGAGAAGGTTAGGGTTCCAAGGGCAGGTTTAATATGAAAGGGGCACGTGCCAAACATGAACGAATAATTAATTTATGCCGCGTCCAGATAATTAGATACCAACTTATACGGCGCCAGTACGCTTTAATTAGATTTAATTAAGTTAAATATGTAGTACACATTTCGTTAAATTCTATAGAGTCAGATTTTGGTCAAGATTTCTTTCTTGGCAAGTTGCAAAATTCGCGAAATTTTCTGCTCCTGGCAGCATCGCAGCATATATACTTGAGAATATCCATAAGCCAACCATTAATTCCCTCGAATCAATTTCAATTAAAGCTTCGAGTTTTTTCTGAGATGTTGTTGTCAATGTGAAGCATACATTCAACATTATAAGAATTAAGTAAAACTAAAACTAAGAAATATTTGGGCTTGAATTTTCCAATAAATAGTTTAATAATTTACCTGGTTCCCTGATCCAAAACAAGATACCCAAAGTGTTCAGTTAGACTATGCTGAAAGTATATGTACTGAACATTTTTAACGAAAATCAATAAATATAATTATTTGGTCTTGTTTACAATTCAATCTGATTAAATGTAATAAATATATTCAATATTAAGTAAATGTTGCATTTAATCAACTATTCGATTTTTCCTTTAATTCTGGTATTAATTATTAATTACATACAGGGCTGGATTACCTTTGTAGCTTGTGAAGCCATCATATATGCGTCTTCTTAAAAAGGTTTACAAGCATAATACTCGAATATAATTCATTATTTAATTAATTTGATCGTTCATTTCAGCCATTTGTGATATATGCCTATCTAAATGAAATACACATCTTGACTGTCGAGTCAGAGCGCATATATTTCTAAAAACACGTTTATTTGTTTATTTCAAAATGGAAAGAGAAGGATTTGAATATCGACAAAGTCGCCGAAGCCTCTTTTAAGATGGGAGGTTGTAGACTCCATTTAAAGCAGTATGTTCATTGGGCTCCTGCATTTTATCGTATTTCTTCATCGCGGATGTTGACGAGAGGCACAGAATATCTTCCTCCTCTCAATAAATTCAACCAGCAAAACTAAATTATTCACCCTTGTCACTTGTAACACAAATAGCTATCTCTCGGAACATTATCGATGTTATTGATCTTCGCAATTTATCGTTGTCCAATTTCCCAACTTTTTTTCGCATGCGTCATTTTTTATGCGTCACACATGTTGAATCTGAACTTCCTTTCAATGTGGTTCTGGTTTGCAAGATGCAATAAGAGTATGTGTTGAAATTGAATTGAAGGTAAAATGTCAGTGCCACAGAAATGTTTTGTTTCATCATCATCATCATCAAATTTTCAATGCCAAAAAATTGAGAAATGCCTTTTCCACCCGTTCTCGTCATTCGTATGTTACCCTGCGAATTGTGAAGATTCAAATTTTGGATTCCTTTTGCATACTACGACAATGGAACAAGTTCGATTTCGACTTTGGGCAAAAACTATTGCCATAATAGAGTGTACCAAAGCAACTTTCTCCTCCCTGTTGTTGCCCTTGTTCTTTTGTGCTGCAATTTTTGTAGTATTCGAAGATGACGGAAGTTACAGCGTGAACAAATATCTCGATTATTTCGCTCCAGGGGAAACATTTAAAACTGCCTGGAGGCAATTGTGGACTGTGATTATAGTCCTGACTATTGATGTGACTTGCAGTGCGAATGCAGCATACAAACTGCTGAAGGCCACTTCCAAGGTACTTGTTTCTTAAATTGAAAAAAATATATCGAAAATAAAATTTTAAAGCAATTACTTATCTTCTCTTATATTTTGGATTTTAGAATAATGTCGCCGAGGAAGCTTTGCAACAAGCTATATCTTCGAGGACGTTGCGTATTTGGCACATTCTCTGGGGACTGTTATATTGTGCTACTTATTCACAAGTTTTTCCTTTCTTGTTTTCCGTTTGCCTTAGACTTCTTCCATTATTTGTCGTGCATAAATATATAAACGAGCTAAAGGCTGCCAATGAAGTTATCGTCGAACAGATAGATATTCACCTACCTCCACATCCTCTTCCTCAATTTGCAGAAAAGCAGGGAAATGCTGAAACACTTATTGGTCACGGTTTGGAGAAGGTGGATCATCCCAACTTTGTAGATTCATCTATTTAACATTCGGAATAAAAAAAAATATTTGCCAGATTCGAAATTTTACATGAAAATTCAAGAATTCCACATATTCATTCATATTTTTATGTTCAGTTCAAAGTGTCTATATAGAGTGTGACCGTCAACTACGTGCATCAAACAATAATGCAACATAATTTAATTTCAATTTGAATTGAATCTAACGAAGCCTCGCCGCAATATATATTCATGAGCTTGATTTGGAAAGGACGACTTGAACAAGGGAAATTATTACAGGGAGAAATTGAATGAACTGTAGCGCTACCTCAACCTCAAAATATTTCCAGATTTCACGAATACATTATCAATCCATACCTTAATTTTTCATCTCATCAGAATTGTAAAAATATTCATTCTTGCAACAGGAAGCCAATTTGAATATTATCGCTGTTGTTGATCATCTCTTCGCAAAATACTGGTCTGAATGGTGCATCATGCAGGCAGAGGCACTATACCAATTTTCTTGAAAGTTTCTTACGAATTTCCATCAGCAGTCCAGCACATAAATGTCCAGAAAATTTTCGAAATGCATGAATTCCAGTCACAGGATTCACATATCATTGCAATCGTGGTACATGCTTTACTGAATGCTACTGCCAGTGCCAAGGCATGTTTTCTACAATGAGAAAATAATATGTTCAGAGAAAATTTCAGTTTTGTTTATCATTTTTTTTTATTTTTTAACTACCAAAGTCATGCAGCTACATTCTTATTCAAGTCGGATCTTGGAGGAGGGTCCGGTTTGCGCGTGACGTACTTCGATTTGGTTGTGCTTCAAAAATATACATTTGTACCAGGTGGGAATGATGATGAAGATCGCCAACTTAAGCTCAATCTGAATAACGTTGTAATTTTATAATCTATAACGTCATCTTTCTCATCTCACAGCGTCACATCACATCCCACCGTGATATTTTCAGCTTACTTCTAAACCATTTTCTTTCGTAGGATAGCTTTCATGTGCGTCATAATGTTACGGGCTGTTGCTATTCAAGCGGAATACCTCCACTTCCACACAATTCGCAAATACCAATATGAAAGCTGACTGTAATAAGATCGATGAGTTCATCGAACGTGTTTTCGTCTATAAGAAACGAATGTGATAATTGGTGACAATTATTGTTAAACAAATTCTCACACTTTTTTAACAAGTAAAAATGCAAGATGAAGATTTGTGTCTTGTAACAAGTCTTTTCGTTAGTGTATAAATATCTGTCGAAGATTCCAGATGATCATTGTGGCATCCAATATGCTAAACGGTAACATATCTTTTGACTTTTGTTTCAAAAACTTAATTTCAAGTTCAAAATGGAATTGCAGTTCAGGACAAGTGCAAGGATTGTGGCCTATGTTGACTTGTTGTGTTCAGCGTGCTGGCTTCTTCCTCTAACAGGCTGGTTTCTTCTTGCGGTGAATGTCTCCAAAAAGGAGAATAACTCGATTGAGAAGTTCTTGGAAAAACAAAAACTTGAATGGAATCCCCATATTGTTTTGGTGGTGTTGTGGATCCTTGTTTTGTTATTTGTTGCGATAATTATCGTCCGAATTAGTGGAGCATGTATGCTAGCCGATGCTACTCGAGTTGTAAGTTATGCGTAACTAGAACGCAAGACAAATTTAGTATACATTTTTTAACTAAAAAATATTCGTTTTTCTTGATATTTTGAATCCAGCAGGTTTCCAACATTGGGCAGGCATTATTCAGAACGAAATTCTGGCTGGTTGAGTACACAGTGGGCACAGTTTTGACATGGATATTTAGCGCAATCACCCGTGTTTATGCACCATTAATTGGTTTGTGTTTTATTAATGGATTCTCTCTATATGTCGTCGCCAACTATTTTAAGCAGCTGAGAACTGCGAAGGACAGAGTGGACAAGGAACATCCCATTTCCACGATTGCTTAAAAAAGTGACTGTTGAGAAGGCAATAGTTTAGAGTATTTTAGTGTTTTTAATAAAAGTCATGTCATAAACTCGTGTCGTGTAAACTTCGCCACTAATTATTAGCGGTTAACGGGTTTGATGTGAAACTGAAATAAAAGCCAAAATTCAGTCAAAATTCAAATTTGTCAACTTTATATATTGGCAATTGGCAAGTTCTCTCAGCAATAGCACCATGGATTTTGCAACATATTCTCATCGGAATTGAGTACCTCATCTCATGCCACGACCTGTTTCAAAATGTAGTCCAAAGTCTATAGGCTCCAAATTTATGATCGTTCATAGATCGATTTATCCTTTGCTTAAATTATTTAACAATTTCATTAAAAGTATTCCTCCTTCATTACTCATGGCGTGTGGAATAATTATGTCAAACAGTCGGGGCGTACAGTTTACTCGAGCCAAGAATCAGTGAAAATGTTCCCTTACCTCTGAAAGTAGGTTTAGTGGGAACTTCAATTAATACAACGGCAATTATCCTGATTGTCTACGGACACCTGGTCAACTTCACTTTGACTCGATCTCATTTTTGAATTGGGTGGAAGGTCAGAGGAATGGAGGACAAATTCTAAAGGTAGACGATTTCTCGCTTCGTGCCAAACACTAACAAAAGTTGATTTTGGGGTTGCAAATTTCATTGAGAGGACAACGCCTTTGGTATTCCTGTCGTTCTGCTTGGATAGGCTAATAGATTTGCTCATCCTTGTTAGAAATTGAAATGCAATATTTATTTTGCAAATTAAGTTAGTTTTGCAAGGTTTTCAATTCAAAGACTTATCTCCATGGATGGATCGAAGCAATTCATTTTATTGAGTGAACAAACACTTTCCGAGTTTATTTAAAAAAAATTCCAAACAAATTTTTTTGTCACTATTGCATTTGCTTGTAACTAATAACACAAGACAGATAGACACATTTTTCAAAAAAAAAAATATTCTTAAAATTATGGCACAAGAAGCTGATGTTAAAATTGTTGGCCTTCAGCAAAAAACATTTCCATCTTCGTACACCTCAATATTCTTGCCGATTTTCCGGATCACCCAAGGCCTTGGAATTGCACCAATTTCTGCCAACTCCTTCCTCTCTTATCGGCACTATGTTCACTTTCAAAGCTTCAAATCGTCCACTTTGAAAGCATACACAATCCTCATTCAATCCGCCTGGATACTTTACTGGGTTACATACTTCAGCAATATTGAATTCAACTCGGATTTTCCAGTTCGCGTGTAAGTGTAAATAACATAAATTTTTCATCCTGCGCAATTTATTTAGCAAATTTCTATTTTCGTACGACAAACAATTCTTGTTTCATTCCAGTTTTCAAGGAAATCCTCGCCACCGTAGCCATTACAATGAAATTAAATCAAGTCCACTGATTCTCCCAGCTGTGACGTCACTGCATATGTGCTTCGCCCTGATGTTTATGCTCCAATGCATCAACACTTGGATAAATGCCGAAAATCTGGCAACATTGCTAAATTACTCCAATCAAGTTTTGCACCAGATCTCACTACTTCAATCCAATTTGAGTTTGGAGAAGATCACAAAATTCCAGAGAAGATGCCTCGTCGTATTTTCAACAACTGCGGTTGGGTTTACAACGTTGTTCACCTTGGTCACCCTCAAACTTGGAGTGAACAGTTGGTGGGAAGTTGGGTCAACCTTGATGTTTGTCTGGTGTGGTCTCCTGGGAATTGTCTTGGACGATATTAAACTTCTCTACCTTTTCAAAATTGGGGAGAATGGCTTTGAACAGGTTTCACATTTGTAAATATTGTATCTTGTGAATGGCCCCTTTTCCCTTATGGTCTTTCTAATGCTTTCTTTAAAGTTAAGAGAAATCACGGCCGAAATGAGGGATACATGCCATCTTAATATTTTCCGCAAAAATCTGATAACATTATCCGTGGCTGTGGAAAACGTCCGGAGTTTTTGCCAACAAGTTGAAAAATATGCTGGATTGCATCTTTCCGTTTTTCTTGGGACGACGTTGTATATTTGTACCGTAACCTTATTCATTATTGCCAGAGTAATGTTGTTCTTTATGAACACTCAAGGGTTTCATCCGAGAGTGAGCATTCCGGCGGCACTCGGATTGCTGAGTTTGTTTCGAGCGTTTATAATTATCAGTGGAGCATCTAAAATCATAATCGAAGTAAGTTAAAAAAAATTAAAACACTTGGTAAATTATGGTTTAATTTGATATGGATTTTTTAAAAAATTTGATTCAAGGAGAAGAAATTGGTGACAGCTTTGAGACACTTGGAGAATGAATTCGAAGATGAGAAAGTAGACAGATTGCGGCGTCTACATGATTCAATAATTCAAAGCCCATCCGAAATTTCGGTTGGTGGATACGTCACGCTGAATAAGAGACTTATTCTTGGGGTAAAATGAATTATTATTTATTTATTATTTATGAATGTAAAAATACTTAATCAATGAAGGTCCATTAAAAATTTTAATATTTGAGGATATTATCTTTCCAGATGATGAGTCAAGCTCTTACTCAAATTATCGTCCTCCTTCAGTTTGATAATCTTTAATTTGGCAATTCAATATGCTGACGTTGAAAGTTCAATCAATAAATGAAAATTGAAATTGATGGATATGACAGTTGGCCATTGCAATGATTAAAGTAGTTCTATTTGCTTAGACGCACGTGCCCATTTATTCAAATGATTATTTAAGTAATTTTCACTAGTACATTTTATGTATTCATCAAATTCATTATTTCAGGTCGCAAAGTCAACTGATCGTGAGTACCAAACCAAGGTTGAAGTACTGTCTCAGGTAGCACTAAACACAGAGTTTCATATTAATACGGTCATGTAAGGCATGATATGATATAACACATGTCACATGCCGTTGTGAAGAAGCCTTCAAACAACCTTCCCTGAAGGACAATTTGTGAATAGACCATATTTAATTAATTTGTTTTTACTGCGGAGTTTGAATTTGAAGAGGTCTTTGATGCCTGATTGAAATTTGTCTATAAAACATTTGTTAGCCGTCGTATCTACGAGACTTTCGACCCACTTGTCATTTAAAAACAATCGAAGTCTCATTCTTTCCGTAGCAACCATCCGCGCTTTAAACCCAGTACAAGCATTTGTAAGGTTTGCCGTTTGTTGTCAAAACATCTTAAACAAATAGTTTTTTGTGTGAAAACAATAAAAGAATGAATCACTTTACAGAAATGTTTCTTGTTTATCTTCTGTCCTCAGTCATAGTAATTGCAGCAACCAATGAAATATTCACAGGTACAATAGAGCAAGTTATCAACTCAAGCTTATCTCCAAATAAATCAATACTTTTTGGAAGGTATCTCACAGAAAAGTCAGCATTATTAAATGCCTCTCCGATAAACCTGAACTCGTATATTTCCTGCATGAAAAATTGCCTGATTGACGTGACCAACAATGAAAATATCAATCTCGCGGAAGTACAAAATCCGATTTTGTTGAGACAATCACAACCCGCTCTTATCCGGAAAGTTGGCAGGAACGATCTCATAAATCGTACGGACGTTAAAGAAATACTTACTTTGGCTCCGAAACAATTTCAACTGCCGAAAAACGTGAGTACATGTCCTCATTCAAAATTTTGGGTGAGCGAACTTTCAGAAATGGGAAACGAGATAATTTGCATGAGGCTAGATTTCGACAAGTTTGTCCTTCAAACAAAACCGTGGAATTGCCAAGTTCATTTTAGATTATTTCCTCGAACCAATTTAATGAAAGCTACTCTGCGGAATAATTATTATATGATTCGGGCTAATCGATCGTTCAGTTACAGCATCCGTAGCGTCCTGGAGAATCCCACTTTAATTCATTACAAAAGTGACACCACTCGGCTCTTGATCCAAAGTCAACGAACTCGGTACACAACGATGCCATTGGTTATCTTGGTGATAGAAGCAGGAATCAACTATACTAACGGTCACCTTGAAAACTGGATGAAGCTGGAGGCAAATGTATTGAGAAACACGAATAGCAATCCTGTACCGGTTCCTTATACAACTTTTGGTGTAATTAAAACGTGTTTCAAATCCCAAAAGCCGACGTCTCGCATAGAAACCATTTCCTTGGAGATTTGCGGCCTTTTCAGTCTTCAAGCAACGACTTACTCAAGCCAGCACGATAAGAATAATATGCCAAAAATTGTGGTACTGCCCATTCCTCAAAGGAGTTTAGAAAGTCCAGATTTGAGTCCAGCAATTTTCAAGTTGAACGACAAAAGTAACCTAAATATTAATTGGGTTGTTCGCTTTGATCCACCTTTAATGACAGAGCTACCAGTTCCAACAATTCAAGAACATTTCCGGCTGTGTAGCAATTACATAATTTCGCAAAGATCACGAGTGAACATTCCTTTCGACAAAACGCATCGGCTAACACATGGCTACGCTAGTGTTTGGTTCGAAATTTTGAATAATTATAGTTACTTTATTTTGCATAATAACTCGGCGAAGCTTTGCCGGAACGGGCTTTTGGAGCAAACTGATTCAATTGAAGTTCATTTTCCAGCAAAGTATATTCAACTCTCTCAGTTCGTTGGTCCACTGGATCAAAATTTTCGGGTTTCTTTGGAAATGTCACCGGAATCTTTGAGATTTGTTAGTTGTGGGAGACCTGTTAGCAATTCGCTTTTGTTTGAAGCACTATTTAGTGTTTTTGATGAGTATGTATGGCTAATGATATGCTGTGGGTATGGAATCTTAGTTCCGATCGGAATTTGGCTAATTATTTCGCTCGAAACGAGTTTGAACCACTTTGGTGAGGGAGCCAGAAATAATTTTCGTGTTCATCATGTTTGCATGTGCGTTTTCAAAACGTTAATTGAGCAGGGTGAACCCTTCCCGAAGTTTATTTTTCAGAGTTGCCGCATTAAGTTTTGTGTATGTATGTATGTATGTATGTATTTTAGGGTTGGTCGCGGAGGGATAAGCCCACTGCAACCAGATGCGGAGTCCAAAAAAGAACTATTACATTCTCACCCTCTTACATTCTTGCGATTACTTTATGCCTGTGTGCCCCCCATACGGTCCAGGCGTAGCCGACCAGTACGTCTAATATAATTTAGAAGACTGGCTGGGGTTGCATTTCGTAGATCTTCGGCGCTCAACGTGTGAGCACCAAGTATTTCATGACGCAGCAAGGCGTACTTGTCGCATGCGCCTAGGTAGTGCAAGCTGGTTTCGGCCCCATTGCCACAATTTTGGCACAAGTCAGTTTCCGCGATGCCAATACGGAACTGCTGGGACCGTAGGACAGAATGTCCCGTTATAATGTGTATAAATGCTCTCAGCGAATTGCGTGTGCAATTTGCGAGGCATTTCCGCCATACGTCTTGCGATGGCAATGAGATGAGGTCTTTCGTGGTTTTGCAACCTGCTTTCCTCCATATTTTTATGTGCTGCGCGGCCGCCCATGCTTTCGTCGCGGCCCGCACAGTAGCTTTGGAAACCGGAAGGGTTGGTTCCGGACCAAAGGGATTTTGTGAAGCAGCGTCCTTTGCGAGGGCGTCTGCTTCTTCATTGCCATGGAAACCTACGTGTGCAGGAATCCAGACAAGTTTTAGGTCATGCCTGTTGCCCAGAGCAATTAGATTGTCTAGGCATTCGTTTACCAGATTTGTCATGTACCAGAAACTCTTGAGAGCCTCAATGGTACTAAGACTATCGGTATATATGGTTATTTGTTTGCGATCATTCCAAGCAGGAAGCAAGGAATGTGCAGCTCTACTCAGAGCTACAACTTCTGCTTGGAAGACCGTTACATGTTCCCCAAGTGGGATTTCTTCTTGCCAGCATTCTCCATCATAGAAGACGGTGAATGCGGCACCTGTTTTTCCACCGTGTCGAGAGCCATCCGTGTAGCAGGCGACATCGTTGGAGTCGTAAAAAGGCTCTCCGGACTCCAACCACTCCTCCTTTGTGGGAGTCCGAATCGCAAAGTTTAGGCCCTTCAAGGGCCTTTTCCCCTCGTAATCGCATGGGAAGTGCAATTCAGCAATCCCAGCGCTCATCTGTTCGCACAAACCTGTGTGGGTCACACGACTGAGATGTCCCCGCAGTGTTACACCTGTCCAGGCTAGCGTGTTTTTGAGTCTGTGCATTGTGGTAAGTGCCAGACTTTCTGCATATATCTTTAAGGGGAGAATGTCTAGGAGACATTCGAGTGCAGCTGTTGGTGTTGACCGCGTAGCCCCAGATATTAGCATGAGTGCAAGTCGCTGCACTTTCTGTAAGTGCGTTATGCAATTCTTTTTTCGAATTGCTGGCATCCAGCACATTATGCTGTACATAAGTGCGGGCCGTATAATGGATGTGTATATCCATTTCATGTAGTATTGGTTTATTCCCCACCTACTGCCAACCACTCTTCTGCATTGCATTAGAGCGGCTTTCATTTTATTCGATTTCAGGACGCAATGTTGCGTCCAGTTCAGTTTTGAGTCGAGGTAAACACCAAGGTACCTCACGTGACTTGAGGTACTCAGTGGCGTACCCTTAAGGGTTAAAGTGGTACCCAGACGGGTATTCCTTTTCAGGGTGAAGAGAAGCACCTCCGTCTTGGTGGGGTTCAGCGAAAGTCCCACTTTGTCGCACCATCCGCTCGTGATGTTTAGAGCCTTTTGCATATGATTTACCACCGTGGGGAGATCGAAACCTCTCTGACCAAGGGCAGTGTCATCAGCAAAGGCCTGAGAGTGTGCGTGAGCTGCTCTGGTTTTTAATTCAGTTAGCAGCTCATCCACTAGACAGTTCCACAGGAAAGGAGAGAG
>JAQFZW010001785.1:0-22744 GCA_034687055.1 Heteromurus nitidus
CATTGCTTCAGAACATCGTAATCTACGTTATGTATAAGGACTTTCTTTGTCCTATCTGTGTGTTATAATATCTTTGCCTATGGCATTCCTTAATTAGAAAGTTAGATAAAACTTCGAAACATTCCAATACCAGCAGAATACCACTGTCCCCCTAACCTAAGATTATGGCTTATTCCGCTGACATTTCGACAAGCATAAATTTCCCGAGAAAACTCAATCAAAGGCAATCTGCCAACTTCCGTGTATGTAAGCAACGAATGGCAGAAAATGAAAGTTACTCTCGAAGGCAACATCTTGAAATGACAATATGACAAACAAGTGGATAATGTATATCTCGTCAGTGACCTCACCTGTCGATAAATACTTCAAATCTTATTTTAAAACTTTCAGCTTACCAAACCACATTCTAAAAAGCAAGGTTTAACTAACAATATCCTTATAACTAACAATAACTTGTAAATACCACATCATTTTTGTCACATTATACTTTTAATTGCACTTTCGATTTTAATCGCGTAATACTGCATCTTCAGAATCATGGCACATTGGAACAAGTGTAAAAATGAGAATTTGAGTAAGGTACTTGCGAATCCTGTTAAACAAAAAATATGTGTTCTGTCTATATTCTGAGATTAATATTGGCCTTTGTACAAACTCTCATTTCCACCTAAAAGCAATTTATTTTTGAACAGTTCATATCAGTATCATCCACATCACACTACGATATATATCTATCTCCTATATATTTTATTAGGATTCATTGGGACTGGTTTATACAACGTAATCAGTTATATAGTCCGAACGAAACGGTTGGACGTCTACAATCTTGTGAACTGCTCATGCAGATGCATATATAACCAACCTTAAGTAAACTACGATGACGGTAATGATGACAGGCTATAATTAGTGCATCCGCTAAAGCCAAGAAACCCAAGATTAGCTTGCCAAAAATTATTTCCTTAAAAAGTTTGATTCGGACGTGAACCCATATAGTACCATAATGAAACATCCTTTTTTGAGGGTATGGACAGACTTAACTAGTCAGTTAACCTTCAAGCCTTCAACATGGTTTATATATAAACATTTTATAAAAAAGAAAAGCTCAACGAGAGTGACCACTTATTTTACCAACTGACTTTATCAGACGACGATACGATGGCGGTAAGCCATCGAAACATTTAATTATGTGCCTCTTATCACATCGTACAAAAGAGTTTCAGATCCCTTATCAGCATCACAACTGATGACCATTAAGATTTGGGGAAAATTACTCGGCACATTGTGAGGTCCTACAAACTGCATTTATATATATGAGCACTATATGAGCAGGAGCATTTCAGTTAAAGACTCGTTCTCATCCCTATGCTCATCCATCACCCATCACATACTTGTACCGCATAATATGTGAATGTGTGCAATATGAAATATTATAGTACCTCCATAGATAACCTAGCGTATCCACTGATTTTCTTGTTAGAAATCTTAGAAACACTACAGTAACATATTAAAGGAATAAATGTTTTCTATTATGGCATGCGGCTACGAAATTGTAATGTAAATATGCTGTCCAAATTGTGTACGACAATGGCTTGACGATGTTCTTCTGTAGATGCCACTGTCGAGTGCCGACTCCAAAGAGCACATGTGCATCGGCATCGGCTCTATTTTTAGGCAAAAATAAAAGTCTTTTAAGTTAATGAAAACTTGTAGGTCGCAAGTTTCGTTTCAATCCTTTTACTTCTTTTCGAATCAAGCCAAAATGTCTCGATTGCCACATTTTATCAAAAGGTAGGCGCTTAATGCTTAATAAAAAAATTAACAGATCTCATCTTGTTCTTGGTCTGGGACATCAAAAGGGCAGGTTAAAGTCGCCCTTAAGTCAAGGAAGTCCTAGTTTTCAAATGTGTACAACGCATAAAACATCTTATTGAATTAGGTTGACTGCAATGCAACCTAAAGCTCATCGAAATAGGCACATACATACATGCTGCAACAAATATATGAATGCGGTTTTTCTTAACTGAATTAATTTGGCAAATTAAAAAAAATGTTGGATTTCCGTATGCTAAAAAGAACCGAAAGTTGCTCTGCTTTCTGAAGTTGGCGTATTCTTGCCATTGAGACTTTATTATTGGCAAATGCAAAAAGCATTTATCTCTTCATTGCCATGTCCCTACGCGTCTGCATTCTACATGAGCCTGAATAGTGTCTGCGAAAGGAACAGGTAAAAGTGCAGAGATTCAATTTACGAAAGGGAAATGATCTCAGGTAAACTTTGAAACACTTGCGATGTTCAAAAGGCAACAATTACTGATTGGTGTCCTGTGTCCTGATTCTCCTGTCGCGGTGTATATGCAATTGTTGTTTAGTGGAAAAGGACGCGTACTTAAAAATACTGCAGTTTTCATTGTTGATTATTCATGTAAGTGCGGATATTTTCCTTTGCCATGCAATGAATGAAATTAGTTATGCATCGTTGCTTCTGTAAACGAAATTGTTCTGAAAAGGATTGTTCTGACATACAGAGAGGTCCGTTTTGTGTAATGGTTGCACGAATTTGTATTAAACAGTTTCAATTTTATTGTAGAACCACAGAGTTCTACTACAGCACAACTGCGGAACACTTTTTTGTCTTACACTGAGTTCAAAGAGTATATACTATAAAGTTTTATGCTAAAGGAGATAAATAAATAGGATGTTTATAAAGTTTTTGGCTCTACCAAAGTGGTACACAAATGTTTATTCGTTAAAATTACAATGTTGCACGTGGTGCGTCATTTGTATTGCACAGCGTTATCTCTACAGTAGGGGATTTTTTCCTCATAAATTTCTATCGCCATTAAAACAAGGAATCTTTCCTCAGATGGCTATAACACCATAAATGATTGGCAAATCATATAGTAATATGTCAATTCATATGTACCAATATCACGGAATGGTACAAAATATGCAGGTAATACAAGGAGTACGTATAATGTCTTCGAAGAATACTTTTAAACAATGATTACTACGATTCATAAGAAAATATTACGGAGAAAACTTCTCCACCGAGTCGTTGAGCTAGCCATTTGTTTTTTACTACGGCCAACTTAATGGCTTCCGAACGAATTTTGGCATATAAATTCGTATGCAGTGCCCTTCCCATTCCTTCTATAATTACTAAATCTGTTTCCATTTGTGTCACAAGATCAATCAGGTCCTGGGATATGCGTGATAGATCTAAGCAAGGCGACCCTTGACCTGTGGCTACTAGCTTTAGGTAGCCGTCTTGAAGACCTGACTTCAGCCAGGGGTGATCTTTGGACGCTTCCTTCATCAGGCTAACCATTTCTCCGTATGTCATGTCGTTGACGGCAGGGTTGGAATTTGTACACAGAATTACCTAATCAAAGTAGGACAGTAATAGAAGCATGTAAGTATTGTATATACTTGCGAATGTTCTTCGAAAAATAATATGGATATGCTTTCAGTATGTTACCTTCGTCCCCCTGGATAAAAATTCCCGAACAAGTGGCAAAATACCCACGATAAAATCAAACCCAGAGTTGTCCACAAATATAGCTGCACATTTGTGAACCCTGTTAGGGTCCTTGAGTCTCTGAATCCAATCATCCAACTTATCTACCAGCCAAGGTCGCTGTTGCAGTTTTGCCATGGCTTCGTTGAAGCCAAACTGGTCAGGTCCCTCTAGCAAATTTCTCACCTCTTTCGCACCCCAGTCGAATACATTTCCTGCAAGAACACCCCAAATAAGTTCGGACTGACGAGTTTTCCAGTCCACTTTGTCTAGATAAGCTAGTCTCTTTGGAAGCTCTACAAGGGCTGCCGCATTTTCAGTTCGTTTCTGCTGCCAATACGGATCTGGAAAATCATATTCGCGCAGACTTTGCTCGAAAGTATCTAATAGACTGCGAACAGTGAGCAAACCATACGCGCATGGGTTACTCTTAAGATATTTCAGTCTAGCATTCAATTTTCGTCGACATCGGAGCGCCCTGTCAGTGGACGTTGGTGAGTCTGGCTGTGATTCCATAGCCAGAGTGGTTATTCTTTCCACCCATCCTACAATCAATTTGAATTGTATGTAAATAATTGGTAATATCTGAAACTGAAGCATATGGCTCAGGGCTCTTAAAACAATGTGTAGGTGTACCTTCAAAACAATTGAGCCAATAGTCTCTTGCTTCAACGTCCATGGTCAAGTCCATAGTGTCAGGATAATACTTATGGTTGAAGTCGAGAAGGGGGAAGAATCCAAAGCGCTTTTCCATTCTATCTATTTCCAGTTGTTCTACGTTAATCTGCCTTACATCGGTGGAGCGTTTTCTTATCAATTTTTTGGGCTCCTTCATGTCATTTGATTTTCCTTCTGGAACAAGGCATAAAACACAGCAAACCGTTACAAATAACACATCATTTTCACTGATTTCATGCAAGATATTTTATCAAAGTTATTTATGCATATATGAGTTGAAGCAAGTTAAATTACCATTGTCAGGAACTGGTTCAGCATCACCAAATCCATCACCAGGGACTGGAATAAGACCCGAGCTTGAACCTGCGAAGTTTTCTTGCCACGAATACTTGTCCGTGTCTAACTCCTCTGTTCCTTTAAGGAACGCACCTATTGCCCCCAGATAACCTTCATGTCTCAGAAACAAGGCTTCCACGGAGCCTCTACTCCAGTACTTTATGGCGTAACTCACAGCATACATGCTAAGAGGATGATTCCGCAAGAAGTATCCTCCAAAATACACCCTCTTCAACTGGTGTTGCATTGCATACAAGCATGCAATTTGTCCAATGTCATTAGCTATTGTAAATAGGAGACTTCTGATCACATCATTTTTGTTGAAGTCTGAGGGGCTGTGGGCAGCAGCTTTTCCAAATGATGAAGCAATTAGATCGCCGGGAAGTCCTGTTAAATTTGCACGAAAATTTATCTTTCGACAATTTATAACTTTATATTATTTATACAACCCTCATTCGGTTGTGGAAATTTGGTAAAGCACCTAATTTGGCGTAGTCCCCAGCGTAGATGTCTCTCACAAGCATGTCTACGTGACGATGATCGCCTTTCTCCGCCATTGACAAGAGTTCATCAAATTCTTTCACAGTTCCTCCAGTAAGCAGGGAACCAAGTCCCCAAAACGTTCCACCTCCAGTTGCAGTTCCACCAATTCTTTCATACTTGTCCTCAGATACGACTTTTAAGATGCTGACACCCGAACCAATGTTGACGAGCAGATATGGAAACATGACGGGCCCTGCCGATAAAAATTTATACTGTGGACTCTCCTTCCTATCGAACACGAATGCTTCGTCTGGTACATTTTTCAGAAGGAAATTTGCTCCTTTTATCAGGCAAGAAATTTCATCTTCTTTCTCCACCATGAGTCCAAGTTTCTCTTGTATCATGCTGCTATATTTGTATGAACCCCCACCTGAAAATTTATAGCATTGGCAATTTTATTAACATCGGCAAATATTACTAAAATTCTGAAGCAATCTTAAACTTGGACTAACCAGTTGCTTTAATAAATTTTCCAGAAGCACCATGGTCTTTTCCAGTGCCTCCTAAACTAGGTACCAAATTTTTCTGAATGAAATCCAGGCATTCTTCAATGAAAGTAGTTTCAAATTTGATAAAATGAAGTCTCGCCCCTTCCCAAACTTCATACTCGAAGTCATTTGAGCTTGTCAGGGCACCAGGACTTCCACGCGACGGGGATTTGATGCGGCGATGAGACACAGTAGAGTAGTACGCTATTTTCGTTAGGGAACCTCCAATATCAATCGCGAATCTTTTCGCGTTCGTCAAATTTCTGAATAAATTTTCACAATCTTTGCTTGCATCAATTTCGTGGTCGGATTGAGCAGACCTCGGTCTGCCAGAAGCATCCAACGAAGGGACAGGTGCCACTGGGACAAGGTTTATGGATTTAACTGCGGAATAGTCTTGACTCGGGTCGTCATTGAATCCGTCATCGGGTGAGCTGGACTCGCTCTCGATATTATTCTTTGTATCACCCATGATTTTTCTCACAAATGCAGACAAAAACCCTTGACAGCATCACTTTTTTGTACTGTCAAGATCACAGCCACAGTCCAACTGTTTCGTTCATATCAATTAATTGGGTTTACTCTTAAAATTTCAATTTCTCCATGAACTCCAGCTGATTCTGAACTATGAAGTACTTTTTCAGCTTTCATATCTTGCATGCATGCACGAAGGCAAGATCAGCTCATATCATATGCGTTCATCGTGGAACATGTACACATGTGCATGAGCCAACAGGATCACTTGAAAAGCATTTTACCTGTAAAGCTTGGATTCATTTCATGACTTCACTTGCATGGACGATACCATATGGAATGATCAGCAGAATATGTTTTGCACAGCATTTTTCGACTACATTTACGAGACTACGTGCTTGATCTTAAATTAGTTCCAAAGTTCCAAATGACAGCTCCTCTTGATTCGACAGACGTAGTCAGAATCACTGAGAACGTTCACATTAAGATATGTCGGGACAGACGAGAGGAGATAAGACAATACAAATAGTGGAGCAGTATAAATTATACCGTATTCAAGACGTATGAAAAACAAGCGAATGTATCCATTTACCAACGCATTCCGCGATTACATTATTATAATGCACACATGTACATTTATTCAACGTTACATATAAAGTAATAACAGTTAAATCGAACTTTAGTCTAGTCAACCCCGGTAAAATACTCTACGTGATGCCTGCAATTGTGTATGTACATATGTCTGTCTGTACTACTTCTGTGGCTTGTTTTTCTTAACTTTTGTTGTATTGCCAGTCCTCTTCCAACCCCTTCCGAAGCCTTTATTATCACCTCCTTTAGACGATTTAGATTTTTTCGACTTCGCGTTGCTAGATTCAGCATCTCCTGGACGCTTTTCTCCACTTTTTATACTCACGGATTTAACAAAAGGGAGATTTGCGACAGGATTTAAGGCTTGAGTCCACTCGTCATTACTGCCCTTGATCACAAACTGACTAAGATCATTGTCTTTCAATTTCTGAAGTTCGGCATCCTGCTTCTTTTTTAATTCCTTGGCAGCTTTGTTCAGCTCATTAGACAAACTTTGAGTGACGGGAAGCATTCCGGCAGTTTTTTCATCCGCATCCAAAGTGTCTAGCTGGCTTGATATGGCTGATTCCAAAATGCGATTAATGAAGTCCAAAAATTTTCGGATTGTTCGATTGAATAGACCCAAAAGTTGTGTCGCAGGTAAATCCAGTTCTTTCGATAAATTATCCACTGTTTTGTACTGCAGTCCCAATCCAAGTATAATAGCCTGTATATAAATAATATTTAGTAACAATTATTATCCAGCACATGTGGATATGGGGTTGCTTTTGATAACACTAATAACACAGTACCGATTGAACAGCCGAAATCCGCAACTCCCCCATCTTGCTCAAAAAGTACAAATGTGAGAGTTTTGGAACTAGGTCCATTATCACGTGATAATCCGTCATATTCCTTGCATAAAGTTCCAAACGCTTAACATCATATGGGGTTATGTGCACCCGAAGTTCAGACTGGCCAATTTCTAAAAAATACATCAATAAAATTAGTGCTCTGTGCATATAGATATGTATTGAGCAGCACAAATCATAGAGATTTTTAACCTGCAGATTTAGGAGGAATGTAGTTTTTGTTTTGTAAGATACTAAGTGCTAAAGATGGGGGAAATGCTCTAAACTGATATCCAAGTAGAGATGTAAAACGTCTCGAGAAATCTCCAAAATAAGCTTGCAACCAAGAAGAATCCAACCTTTGCATTATGGGACTATCCAAAATTTTAATCATGATGCAAGAGTGCTCGCCAGTCAGCTCATTTGACGTTTGTCTGAAATAATACAAGAATGAATATTTCATTAGATCAGATCACATGTCATAATTTACATGATTATGGGACTGGGTAAGTAAACGAATAAGAAATTAATAACTGACGAACCTTAGATAAACTGGTAGAAATCCTAAGCGCTTCCAAAACTTCAGTAGAGGTAAAGTCATTCCATATGAAACACCCATGTAATGAATTCCTTCTGGCGGTCTTTCTGTAAGTTTTAATAGTAAAGGTGGAAGGTTTTTTCTAGGGGCAAGTCTCTCTGCAATGATACTTAAATCATGATCTTCCGTAGGATCTATTTCATCTGAAACAGGAGCCCCATTTCCTTCGCTAATGTCAACCATTTTATTCTCGTAATACTGTTGCAGCAGCTGAATACACCTGGATCCATAACCCATCTGCAATAATTTTCATTTTAGCTTAATGAACATTCATTCATTGCTCATTTGCTCAAGATCATGGTCAAGCACTATAGATAAAAATATATACCCCTTGATAGTCTGGATGCGTGGCAATTCTAACTATTCTAACTCCAGATAAGGATGGGAAATCGTCATCCTGAAATTGTTGAGCCACTGTCCATGGAACTAAATCGCCTGATGCCCTTTTTCCTCTTTGAAGGCCATCGGTTATGCTTCTTTTAGAAATTTCTCCTTCCAAACAAACCTACAAAATTAGTCATAATATTATTACGTTTACCCCTTAATGACATTCAATAATTGATATATTTCTCAGCCTCTGTAATGTAACTCACCTGCAGCACACATAGCACCTCAGGTAAGGCTTTCTTATTAGGATCAACAGGTCCTAGCAGACAAAACAAATGATGCGCTGGAGCATCCGACATCAATTGTAGATCGTTTGGCGAATTCTGTTAAAACGTCAAATTTTGTCATTGCTGAATATTGTAATGTGGTGTATGAAGCCTGTCTCGTATTCGTAGATATAAAATTCGCGACTTACCTTGTAATGTGACGCAACGTATAGCGACATAATTTGCTGCAGAAACATCTCAGATGCTTTATGGTAACTGAAAAGCGTATCCCTAAAGACGATACAAGTCGTAATTAGCATAAGGTTATAGCTGTAAAGTATTTTACGTTTTAATTACTCAGAACCAACCTGCTAATATAATATAGTTCACATTCTCTCGGAGGAGGACATCCGGATGTAAGGGGTGGGGTCAATGTGGCATCAAGACAAAGAAGATTGGTCAGCCACTGTTCTACTGAATCCCCAGGTTTATACCTAATCGACTCTTCCAGTGTTAACTTAAACAAACAAAAAAAATATAGCGTGTCCATTTTCTAGATTTTGCATTTGAAGCGTTTGGGTGTTAATGGTACAATATTAAGAGAACCTACTTCATGCAAGCTTCTGCCGGAAATCTTGGAGGTCGTCTTCTCACTTTTTTCTGTAAGAGTACCATGTTCCCTCAGTTGTTGAATAAGTTTCAACGACAAAGAACGCCCAGTTCCTTCATATCCATTGATTGTAGACGCCAGAAAAATTAAATATGGGCCAAAGAGAGCTTTAACAAGCGGAAGAGGTATAGCTGCTGCCTCGTCTATGACCAACAACTCGGCCTGTCCAAGTTTCTGAGAATCGGCAGGATGAATGTACTATTCAACATAGAGGAAAGGGTCACATGTAAGTAATCTTTTAGTTAATTATTACTTATGTCTATTATATAGCACTAATAAATGAACGTGGACAAAACTTTTATTAAATTTTCCTTCTACCTGAATAGTTTGACGGTGGTCTCTGAAGAAGTTTACACGGACAATTGCCTTGTTGAATTCCGGATTTGTTGATTGAATCAAATCGTAATCGATGTGCTCTTGGTACTCCAAGGCATCAAAACCTATAACACGAAAATATGACTTGTATAGTATTGCTTGATTGCAAATTTGCTAAATTAACAAAATTGTCCAACGGCGAATATACCTTTAAACACAAATTCAAAGAGCGTCTTTAAATTTTCAGGGCTAGGACTTGTCACATAGATATTTGAATAGCCAAACGCCACAGCAGCAGCGATGGAAAGTCCCAGCGCAGCAGACTTTCCCCTGCCTCTGGCAGCCGTCAAAGACACAGTGGCGCTCAAACTTTTCTCAGATATCGCATCAATGAACTTCAAAACGCCCTTTGCCTAGCAAATACAGAAAATATTATAACATAACCGATGATGAACAGTGGTTCATGTTGATGATGGGTGAACATCAGACCTGGTCACTAGTTTTGCAGCAATTAACGAGCACGCCCACAGGCTGTGTATCCTGTAGACTCTCTTGTAAAGACTTTAATTCGCTGGCGCTGCTAGATTCCGTATTGTAGTTTGCCTCAAGAGCTGTAATATTGGCTACATGCGACGAAACGGGCAATATGTTCAAGTTGTCATCCATCACAACGCATTTCTCACAGGATCCTAAAGACAATATGAATCTACAAAAAAACATTTCATCATCAATATACGTTAAAATATACCTGCATTTTTACACACATAAATTACAAATTTGTCTGGTTGAAAGTTCTAACCTTTCATTGAAACGTCCAACCACATCTTGATGAGCTTCTGTCCTATATCTCGCATGGACATCCATAGTCATTGTATACAACTGTTTTAGAGAATTGACCGACCTCAGGAGTATAACTATAATGCCACCACCTTCAACAGTTTCAACCGTCCTCGCGAGTAAATTTGGCGTTAACGCTTCAAAGTCCTGAAGCACGCACATCCCAAACGTATTGCCAAGAATTTTATGCGTTTCAGAATAATAACAGTAACGAATATTAGTGGACGCTACAAACAATTCAAACGGGTCATCCTCATTAACGTCCATCTTCCCAGATTTAATTTTCTTCTGAAGTTGCCTCATCCGTTTTTTGCGGTGGCTATTACATTACACACAAAAACATCTTCAAAATTCAACTCTAACAAACTTAAGCATTCTTTAACTTAAAAAATGTATAAGAAGTACCTGCTGAATCCCAATTCCTTCTTGTAACACCAAAGAACACTAGGCCGCGCCTTCACCTCAGCCTTCGAAAGCATGTGATGCAAAATCACAACCTACGGCCAAAATTACATCGATTAAAATTCTTACCAACATGTGTCATAGTCATGTGCCATCTGCCATGTAATCTGAAATTTCCAAATTTCTCTTACCTGATCACGGCCCTTATCCCCAACAAGGCAGAACATGGTTCTATGGCCAAGTTTCACCCCATTCTCGATAAGAACCCGGATTCGATTGTCAATTTTCTTTCGAACCATGGTTGAATTTTAAATTACAAATTTGATAAGCCGATCAAAATAATGACAGCAGGTCCACGCACGTGTCTCCTCGTTTTTGTAATTTAATTATTAAGCACACAACGTTTAGCACGAATGCTTTTCTACCACCACATCAATGAATACTCTAACAAAACTGATATCCGAATTTATATTCAATTAAAAAAATAATTTGTCAACTGTGACTGTGTAGTTTGATAACTTTTCTCAACATTTTGTTTTGCAAACAAAACATTTGAAGAAATGCATGAAGCATGTGCTCGTAGACCCAACCTGGCCATCTCGGTTTAGCGCTGTGTTCATTTCTTCTGCGAAGGGCAACGTGCATTCTCAACAAAAGATGTGAAAGCGTCTTGGTGCATTTTCACACTGCACACCTCATGCACCAAGCTCATCTGCATAATCATGCCCACTGCTCACTTTTAACTATTATTAAATGTATGCTCAATGCTAGTATTTATTTATGAAATTATTCTTGTGCTCAGTAAATATAACGTATTTATCAGGATTTATTGATTGTCCGAATCATTAGCAGGACCAGTATAATATTCTATTCTGTTGTAGTTTGTTTGTAGGTAGTTAATTCTCTGTAAAAATACTGGAATTGTCATTAATTGTACGAACTATTAGATTATCACAGGCATCCCTATTACATTAGTAATATACTTAGGATCTATAAATAAAACACTCCTTAACATGCATTTGCATTGGAGACAAAAGGTACATTTTGTAAAATTGTGGAAAATGTTCAAAATTAATGAACGTTCCATCACATAATTCTAAACATACAATTGGCAATAAATGTATGAGCGGTTAGTACAAGTGGGTTAACCACAAATTATCCAGGTAATTCTCCATATACATAACTCCAGTGTACAATGCCCCAAATATTTACCCTGAATCTATTTCTTGCACTAGCACGTGATACTGCAAAAAAATTACTTGTCTGGAGTCTACATGATCCAAATTGACAGAATTGGTCAGGGCAATGAATGAAGGTTCAATTCGATATAAAATATATGCAGTCTTGTAACAATTCGAATAAATTGCGAAAACTATCCTATAACATTTATAAATCAACGTTAAAATGTCCATTAATTTTAGTTAGTAAATGACTGTGTCAACGGTGGCTGTTGACACTGCAGCTTTTAGTATCACGGGGGCAGGGTGAGAAAAGTCGTTTTCAGGAGATAATGATTCGATGCTTTTCAATTTATCCGAATTATTTCTTGGACTCTTGTCGTCAGTTTCAGGACCAGGGTCGCTAGTAATTTCGCAAGATTTTGCATTACGATTTGTCCAGATGTACATCCTGGAAAATAGAATGTGAGAACATGTCAATTAAACTTGTGAACTTGTCTTATATTTTTTAGGCAATGAGAATTAGAGTGGATTGTATAGTATCTGATTGTGATCACGAACAAGTAAGTGAGCTGTGGTGGAACAGTCATCGCCGCAGACAGGAGAAACACTGCTCCAGGTAACGTGTCCAACGTATGTTCGTAAATGGTACTGTAAGTTGGATCGAAAACTAGAGGCACTAGTAATTCAATAACTGCGAGAAATGAGAACATCTTCCCGTAGTCGTCCGGTGGGGTTAACTTGGACAGCATGGATTTCGCAACAACGGCCATAGTACCGTTGAGCATGTCAATTGTAGGGGCCATGTAAATCATTAAATTGTTGTATGCAAAGGCATACATGAAGCATCCAGCGAATTGACTTATGCCCGCAATGAATCCTATCACTGGATCAGATAGCTTCAGAAGGGAGCAGAAAATGCCCATGGACAAGATTGTTCCTGTAAAGACATTTTTATATATTTCATCTGAAATTTAATAGAATCTTTATAACTTTTCCAGAGTTGAGAAAAATGTTCTCACCAATCACTCCAACCAATGAGACGTAAGTCGAGAACAACCCGTAGTCTCCGAGATCCCATATTAGCTTCTTTCTCAGGTACAAATACATGACTCCGAATTCTCCTATTTATAGAAAGGAAATTTACGATGTCAATATATGATATCTTAAAACTTCGGGTTTCCAAATTTAAAAAAATATCTTTTCGTCATCATGTATATACCTTGAATAGGAGCGTTTATGCATATAATAGCAAATATGAGGACACATATCTGAATCCGCACTGACGTAGAGACTCCGTCGAACGAGAGAACAAGTGATTTCAGGACGGATTTTATATTCGATAAAGTGAAACATGCTTTATCATCTGACTTCTTATTTTTCTGTATGTTTTCTAAGTTTGGCTCAATTGCTAGTTTCGGTCTGTTCTCCACGAGTATAAGAATGACAAAGAATGAGGTGGCACATATCGCTGCAGAGATGAGAAAGGAAAACTTCACGTCTATGGAGGCTTTGACAGCTGCACCTCCAAGAGCAAATCCCAACGGTACGCCTAGCGTAAAGGCGGCAGACACTAGTCCAGTTCTAAGAGTTCTCACATGACTCGTAGAAATGTCCGATATGTAACTTAGCGCTGCCATTCTGAATGTGACATCACTTCCTGAGAGGCATTTAGGGATTGTGGATATGAGTACCACAGTGTAGCCATCCCAGTGTTCGAAAAATATGCTAACAAAAAGACTCAAAGCTTGTAAGAAGAATCCAACACAGGGCAAGAGTAAGGCAAGTTTTCGTCCATGCATATCACTCCAGGAACCTTGGAAAATTACGAACACAATTGGAATAGAGTAGTCCAGCACTGCACGGGTCCTCCGAATCTGAGTCATGATCTTTTGCACTTCGGTTTCTTCTGTTGTATAATTTCCAGTACTGTGGGAATATATGAGAGCATACCAATGTAACATTATGTCTGGATATTTTAAATAAAACTCGGCATAATTCCAATCTTACTTTTTTACAACAGCTTCACATACTTCTTCAGGGTAGCCGAGATTTACACGGCAAACCCTGCCGAAGATGAAGTCTTGCATAATTAGGTACGTCATGAGCACGGAAGCCATGAAGAAGAGAGAAGCTATCTCCAGTGAGATACTTCGGACTCCTCTCCACGCACTCGCTAGCCACAATTGTACTTTCATTGTTACTGTAAGTAATTTTAATTGCTGACTTGATTTCACAATTTATGTGCCAAAACACTTGGCAAAACCATTAGGCTTTCTCCAGTCGTTGCGATGTTATTACGATATGACACATTTCGTCAAATTTCACAAATCCCTTACAAGTGTACATTACGTTTTTTCTAAACAATGAGCTTTTTAAACAATATAGAAGTAATGCTTCAGCGTGGCCTTCATAAACTGAAATATTCCAACCCAGACCTTGACGCATGCTTTTATAACAGATAGAAAGCTGAATCCTCATGTACTCTTCACCTTAATACTTTTACATTTACAGGTCTGCCGTCTGAGGTTTTTTGTTCATGTGAGAGGGTGAATAAAGGTGCCTCATATATGGGCCATTGCATACTGCCACGGGCTACGAAGAATGCACTCATGCATTGTCAAAATAATATTGTTTGCAGCCATTGGGATTTCAGGTACGTACGTTCACAGGCGGAGTGGATCTGGATAATTTTCAATATTGTTTGAAAATCCAAGTTCAGTTCACATGAAAAAGAAAAAAATAATATCCCCAGGCATTCATTGTTTCCATCAGAGTCGCAATGCTGGCATGCTACGCTTTTTCATATGATTCGACTTCAAAATTGATATGTATGTATTGCTTCATTCCACTGGACGTAGTACAGTGCACAATTTCATGGAATTTCCACACTCATGCTAAATATAGCCATATTCAAACGTTTTGTCCAACGCTATGAAAGTGGACGAGGAACGTTATCGAATATAGCAAACAGACACAACTTGTTCCTATATAATTTATTCGCACACAAAAGTTTTCCAGACATATTACGGACGTCCGAACAACACATAGCAAGTCTCGCCCTAAACAGGTTCCATGAAATTTGCCCAGTTTCCAAGAAATGAGAGGGGTTTGAACTGTCCACTGTCCCACTTTTATATTCTGTAAAGAAATTTCTATTCTGGTCGAACAACAGACGGAGAATTTGAAAGTGTGCAGTGGGTATGTTGTACAGTCGAAAGCTTTTAATGAATTACTATAAGTTGGCTTTTCATAGCGATCAAACCTGTTCTATGAGATGCATTATTTAAGTATTTTATCTGATTGTGAAATAAAAATATGGAAAAGGCAAGACAGGATGAAACACACACACAACTGTTTAAGGTGAGATGTGAAGTGAAACTGCGTTTACAAACATAAATATGTTCACTTCTCATCAATCTTTTGCGGTTTGGGTTGGCAGGAGTGTGGCAAAAAATGTTTCATCTTCCCTATGGCCCTGTCGTGAAACATGAATACGAAATGAGAATTAACTTTTGTGTGCATCTATTCCATTATTCCACGAAACATGAACTAACCAGGTAGCAAGATAGATAAATAGAAATTCCACAACATTTTACCCACAGGTTAATCACCACGTTGAGGTGGATTCTATGCTGAGCTGGTTTTGCGTGTGCACACACATTCTAAAAGGTCATTGATTATTTCAGGTAGGGAAAGAAACACTGCAAATGGGGATCGGCACGGCAGGTGTTGTATCGCAGACTCCGAGTCTTCAAATCACTTAATAAGTTCGCACTCACGCATCTCTCTCGCTGCCTTTAGCAGAGTTTAATGAAGTTGAAGTTTAACTTGATCCCCTTCGTTTATATTCGACACGAGTAATAGAGGAATACTTAATGTTTTAAAATGTATGGCATAAACATGCATGATGGATGCAATGCGTCTCTTCAAGAATGAATTCACTTGATCATGCGCGTGTGTGCGCGCGGCTTGAGGTGAGGGCGAACAAACTGCATGCACGTCATTACTTTGTGCAATAATGTGTAACTTCTGTACACGTTAGTTGCGTAACGTATGTATTCTAACGCTGCTTACACAAACCATCTAATTGCTTCAACTAATCAAGACTTTCTCAATTCCAAATATAAATATCAAATCGCAGAAAGAAAACTGGTCTGCGAAGTAGGCGACATTTTATGGGTTCGATATATATGTTAGTTTCCCAGCCATGAGAGGAGACTGACGAGAACTGATGTGGGACTACTGATGCACGTAATTTTATAACCTTTGGGAAACGTAGATATTCACAGTTATTGCATTATTGTAAATGCTTTATTAATGCCACGCCTATTTCGCACATTTAGGTTCATTATACCCTTTAGGCTCCAATTTATTCGGATATCCAGATCCAGGTCTGCTCAATAGGAAATTATTAATCATATTCGGATCATATTACGCCAATGTGGAACTTTTATTTGACGGTGTAGACAGTGAATGTGAATATCCACTTAAGCCATTGCACATCCACGGCTCTGAAGCCTCTTACAAAAGTGATTGTTCCTGTCAGTCATTTGACACCTTATCATGAAATTCAGTTTGGGCATGTCGTTAGATTTACAATTAGACACAAATTATTATATACGGAGCCGACCATTAAGTCAAAATCTTTGCACGTGCTTGGAGTTGAAGCGATAAAGACGATCATCCGTCAAGAAAGACTATAAGTGTTGCAAAGCAGTCATCACTATGTAATACTTACCTGCAATAATCCGTGGCGGAGTTCAGTTCTTTTTACTCCGAAGATATGACGTCAGCCATGAGGACAACATAAAAATTAAAGTTCAAGATCTAGCCATGACAAGGTGATCGGATCGGATCATATATCGTTTTCGACATTTCATTGTTTTAAGGTGTCAGAAATATTCCTAATAATTCAGAACATAAAGATCCAGTGTCAGTATGTCGACTTAAATGATTGTAATTGAAGTATAATCACTATTTCGATAAACTTTCTCCAAATACGAATATTAGTATGAATGTACATGATATGTCTCACTGAAATCAAATTGACGGGGACGGCGACCAAACATATTATATGTTTTATGTACATTACATTCTTCATGTTGTTTCAAATGCCTCATTAAATTCTACTAATCGATTCGAGTTTTTAAACTTCTTCAAGTTTATCTCTGAGCGTGAGTAACAATATATTAATTTAGTATCGTATAGTATCGACATTGAGGAATGGCTTTACGATATATGCCCTATTCGAAAACGAAACTAGGAGAAAATACCCATTAGCAAACAATGCCCGAACATTAAAATAAAATTCAATGATTTATTTTCAAACTTGGTCGGTTTTTCGTCAGCAAATAACATTGAGGTTGATAACCGAAAACTAATCTATCCGCATTACAGTTTTACTAAATATAGATCTTGTGCTTGCAACGTGAAATGATCCCATCCCATCACAAAAGAAATCACATACGTTCATTCGTTATTCGTTCACAACTCAACTCATGACTGGAATTTTTGTCAGAATGATGTTTGTCAATAGCATATCCAGACTTTTCCTGTTAGCGTTGTCACATTTCACATATTAGCATACTATTAATCCATGAATTCATTGAACGTTGAATATGTTACGAAAAGAGCACATTTCTGTCTACCTTAATATTCTTTCTCGCTCTCAAGCACACATCATTCAGCATATACAAGTTTACGTATATTCAGATAATAAAATTATTCTTAGCATAAATTTACACAAATATAATTAATTACATAAAAAGAACGGTGAGCCGACGCTAATTTCCATTTACGTATTTCCACCGTGAGATAATACATAGGCGCATTGCATTGACCCTAGCAATTGCCATTTCTGTGATCGGTCACATTGGACTCGTCATCGCTTGTGACGGCGTGCGGCATGTCTTCCGGCGAAGTGATGAGGGCCTCCGTCGATTGGGAGTGAACCCCTGACAAAACCACGACCTCCTCCCTGTTCCACGGTTGTTCGTCGGAGGAGGAAAATAAGATGTACACAATTGTGTCTAAAAAGTACACGGCAGCCGCAATGTAGAACACGATTTGCCATCTGCCCAGCGTGTTCTGTTATGAAGGAAAAAAATCAAACCGCAGGATATAATTAGATTGAGTTGAATGTTAAACTCTTTGACGGTGAGAGAAATAATTACTGTGCCTGTTTTGCATGTGTATAAAATATGACAATATTTTTGTTTTTGTACATTTCCATTGATGAGCAAGCCTGCAACGTATGGAGCAATAAATCCTGAAATATTAGCGACCGTGTTTGTAATGCCCATCAGAACGCCGGCGTGATTCGCAGCGATGTCAACATGATTGACCTGGAAAGGTTAATATTGTAATAGATGCATTAAATTTGGGAATATTTCCGCGATAAGATGACGATGACGGGATGCAGAGGAGACTGAGACTGGTGCCAAAGGCAAAAAAATCTGTGAATTACTCTAATTACTATACTAAATGAAGTTCAAGGATTGTACATTGTGCACAATCGGCATACAAACATATATTCGAATATTTACGTAATTTTATATGAAATGCGATATATATAGCACCACTTACTCCAAATCCAGCAAATGCAGCACCATTTAAACCGACTGCCAGCGTAAGGAGGAATATCGTCAGCGATGTATTACATCCTGAGTAAGACGAGCCAATTAAAGCCACTCCAGCGCCAACGTGTGCTAAGAAAATCACATAAACAACATTTTTTTAACCTTTGAGTTAAAATGTAAAATATATTAGCCATTCCGAACCAGTGCACTTGAGCATTTGTTTTGAATGGTTTGGGTCACACAACGAGGACATGATTACATATTGCATATATACTCGTACCTATAACTTGACACCATTTGCGGACGCTGATTGTAGTGAGCCAGTTCTTTTTGATCATTATTTCTGCTGACATTGGTATCACAAAAGCTGTCACCCACATTACTGCGTATGGCAAGGCGCTCATCCAGCTGTTCTATTTTGCGAGAATGAATAGTTGCATTCATCAGTATTATCATAATATTGGTTTTATGTTGCAACTTGTTAACTGGACGAAGGGGATAAATGTATAAATGTTTATATATAATGTTGAGCCAGGTACCTGCTTAATATCAAAATTGAGCACTGATCTCATGTAAGTTGGGAGCTCGGTGAGTAAAGTGTACAGGCCCCAGGTATGTCCGGTATGAGCAACAACAATTACCCAGAGGGGAGTCGATGAAAATATTTTCTTCCATGGTGTAGCCAACTTCGTCTGTCAAATATTCGCATGGTTGTAACATACCAATTGTCATTGTTCGTAAGAAAATATCGGAAGCGGATGTAAATCGAATGGTCTCATGGTGCCCCATACGACACACCCAGTTCCACAGTCCACATCATGAATGTAACGTAATATATTATTATCTAACCTTCGAGACTTGACTCCCAATACTGCTCTGGATGTAGTACAACTCATCTCCAGAAATCCTAGGGTGTGATGCTGGTGTATCGTAAACAAGGACGCACCATAGAATGAACCACAAGACTGAGATTCCTCCAATTACATAAAAAACGCCGGGCCATCCTCCAAACAATCCGCCGTGGATTATGTAGCCACTTGCCACCAAGGTTGCGGCAGTTCCGAATGACGTTCCTACATATCATTCCATTTAAAATGTCATTTCCCAATCCTTTTGAAACTATTGGTTCGTGAACTAAATGATAATGCAACATGAACTAACCAGAATAAGTCACACCGGCCATGAAGCCTCTTTCTGGTGGAGGCGCCCAGTTCCCTAACAAATTATGCATGGCAGGAGTGCACAGTCCCTTTACGGAGAAACCCAAAGAAGGTTAAGTTCGATCGATATCAACTCAACAAGTAATTTACTGCAAAAAATATCTCAGCTTACCTCCCCCAATCCTTGTATAATTCGAGCAAGAATGAGGAGGGACACATGAGTTCTCGCTGCGATTGGAGTGAGCAGAGCAACAATGGCTGTGATAAAGATTCCAAGTCCCAACGGCCATTTTCCACCGTACTTTTGGGAAATGATGCCTCCGGGCAGTTGTGTGAGCATATAGCCATAGAAGAATGAGCCGAGAATTATGCCCTGCTCCACTTCGTTCCAATTAAATTCTCCCGAAGTTTCGTCATCATACCGATAAGTCCCGTCGCTATGAATGGGAGGATTATTAGGACATGCGGTACCACTCGAGTTTCCGTATGAATAATCCAAGTTTCTCAACGGGATCCCTGTGAGCGTTAAGTGCGGAGTAGGAGGTATTGGAATGGGAGCGGAGTCATTTCGTTGAACCATTGCTACAATTGCAATGGAGAGATTCACACGCATAGCGTAGGACATGGCGAATCCCCAAAATCCCATCGCGATCACAGTGTGCCTTGCACCCCATCCTTTATGAAGAAATATTCGAAACCAACATATTTTTACAATAGTTTTAAACCCTTATTGTTTTAAACTTTTAAAACTTTGTTAAAGTACCTGAAGGTTTCCTATCTATAGGACAAGGCTTCAAAGAGTCCTCCGGAATCATTTCGCTTTTGTATTAATGATAACAGCTGTAAAAAATAACTTTTATTAAATGCTTTTTCACTTCGGAAGTGGGATTTGTCCACTCATGAGTTTCATGCACGTTGTTTTTACGCACTATGCAGCTACAGCTACGTTGTGAATTCCACACGCCACAAAACGATGAATGTCGGCTTGGGAAGGGAAATCGCTTCTTAAATAAACTTGATGATAACAAGTCATATAGTTGCACCCATCTTATCAAATCTCTGAGACGCATCAATTGAGCACAGAAATATGCTGTGATATGTTCATATATATATATATATATATCTGAAAGCATATATACCATATTTATAGTCATACACATACTTTTTCTTGCATTTCTCTCCCAAAGATGTGTCCATGCGTCGACAGTCGTCGATCCAGTGATAAGTGTTTAATAACCTTGCGACTCTCCTGTGAGATGTTTGTTTGAGTGTGTGCATACTATACACTAATGTACTCTTGAGTTTTTGAGAGTAAATAATATTATTTTATTGTAACATGGAAAGCTTGGAGAATTTGTCTGGATGAAAGTAGACAGCAATAATAAAATTTAGCTTGCCCTCATAAACCTTGTTACCTATTCACAATATTTTTTGCTGTAAAACCTCAGAAATCGCTGTCGTCCTTCACTGCTTTCTTTGTATCCCTGTCGCTCTGTTAATTTGATGGTAATCATAATGTGTTAATGACCATCGTCATGTTCGTACATCGTGAATGATGTCACTAATTATTAATAATGACAAATGTGGATATACATAAGTATTTGTACTATGATGTCTCGTTGTGATTAAGAAGCTTATCAAGAAACTCCCTAGATCTGGATTTTTTTAGCCATGATCTGATTTCCTTTTGTGGACAAGCCCAATAATAATGTGTTTTACCCCAAATGTATGTTCGCCTACAGCATTCAAACTAAAGAAACAGTGTATGGATAATCGAAGTTGAATCTCTGACCCCTCTTTGGAAACAACGAATTTGACTGGAATATAACATCTCGTATTTTCTTGCTGGACGCTTGATTAATCAGGTTCCTATAATATTTTTGCATTACCCAAACCACATCGATTCTTCTGCACCGTGTACATCGATGTGCTTGTATACATAACATAGGAATATTACACACAAGAAGCTCGATTTCTGATCTGATGAACTAATATTAATCAATTAAAAAATGCTAAACTAAGGTTGGAAATTTACACGGGATTCATGAGCATAAATATTATTAATGGCATTGACTTGGGATGGAGCAACGGGTGCGACTCACCTAAAGTGATTAAAAAACCATTGAACTCATCCACCTTTGATATTTAATTTGCACCCAGATCCGCATTAAAATGCGCAGCAAGTTGAAACATTATTGGACTTAATTTTCATTCTTTCACATCCATTTTGTATTGTATCACGACGGCACAAGCTCATTGAGCGTTGAGCAGCAGATTTATTTGTGCAATTAAACATATTTTTTATGATGTGGTTTCCTTTCCTTCCTTCATTAGTTTCACAAAATACATGCAAATGGGATCTTCATTCCATGAGGTAGTTTGATGGAACTCATGCGTGCTGTCTCGCAGTTCTTATCGTAATGGATACCTGATATGGACAAAGGTTAGGGTGCTTTAGAAATACGTAGTGGTGGCTATGAAGTCTTGTTGCAACAACATAGTTTTTGCATGTTTTTCGGAACGGCAAGACAAGACAAGGTATAGGTATAGCATTATATTAAATTGTTATTATAGCTGATCAGGATGAGGCTTTCATCGAAATCGTACATCTCTGCTGATTCTTGTGCAACATATTACAGATTTACAGAGATCACATTCTAAAATCATAAACATTTAACATTTCTTGTGGACGACAAGAGCAATATGAAATGTAAAAATGGTTCTGTGAAATATATGTGTAACATTTTTTGGCATTGCTATTTGATGCATGTCTTGAATTCCTTAGCAAGTGTAGGAGCAAATACACATCTCGTCTTTCTTCCCAGGGTAGAAAATCAACCATGGTCTCTATGTGATGTCAAATATTTGATATATTTAATCAAGGACATGAACAAGGATATGCTTGTACTATGGAGATGGGGTCGTGGCTCATATACCAGGTACTGTATTGCCG
>JAQFZW010001786.1:0-22721 GCA_034687055.1 Heteromurus nitidus
TGCAAGTCAATATTAGGCCACCATACGTGAGACCTTGCTAACGCTTTCATTTTTACCATACCGATATGACTTTCGTGTAACTGCGTTAGGATTGACTTCTGATGCGTGGTAGGAATGACGACCCGAATCCCCCACATGAGTACACCATCCACAATTGTGAGTTCTTCTCGTCTCACGAAGAATGGCTGCAAGGTCGGCTTGTCGTCCTCAGATAACTGCTTAGGCCAGCCTGAAAGAATCAAATTAGTAACCTTCGACAGGGTCACGTCTCTTGCTGTTGACCTTTTAATCTGTTTGGCTGTCACGGGCAGGATTTCACATTGATCGGCTGCCACTTGGTTTACTGATGAATCCACTTCCTTCAGGCTCGGCATTTTCTCTTGAGTACAGGGCAAACGCGATAGCGCATCTGCGTTTCCATGCTCATCTGATTTTCTATAAATCACGTCGAATTGGAATTCGTTCAGAAAGAGGCTCCAGTGATGCAATCTCGTCGCGACCAAGGTTGGAAGTTTCCCTTTAGGTCCGAAGATAGTCACGAGCGGTTTATGATCTGTGACGAGCAGGAACCTTCGTCCACAGAGGTATTTATGGAACTTCTTGATTCCATATATGATGCTCAGTCCTTCCTTCTCGATCTGGCTATACCTTCGTTCAGTATCAGTCAGACTTTTCGAGGCGTAGGCAATGGGCTTCTCAGTTCCGTCTGGGGATCGGTAAAACAGTATTACCCCTACCCCTACGGGGGACGCATCACAGCTGATCCCAATTGGCTTCTCTGGATCAAAGTAGGCAAGGGTAGGGCTGGTGGTCAACTTCTGCTTGATCATAATAAATGCACTTTGACACTTTTTACACCAGTTCCACTCTACGTCCTTTTTCACAAGGTTGTACAACGGTGCACAAATATCAGCAAGGCAGGGCACAAACTTGCCATAAAAGTTCACGAGTCCTAAAAATGACCGTAACTCACTGACATCCTTCGGTGCTGGTATGTCAACTATTGCCTTGACTTTGCTGTTCGTTGTCTCAATTCCGTCTTCAGAAATCCTATGGCCTAAGAATTCCACGGAAGATTTGAGCAACTCGCATTTTTCTCTGCTAAGCTTGAAATTGGATTCTCGAAATCTGGAGAAAATTTTTCTTAAAATCTTCAGATGTTCTTCTTTTGTTGATGCAGACGATAATGTGTCGTCTATGTACGCACCTGTTCTGGGGATATCATGGAGTAGTCTATCCATGAATTCCTGGAAAATCGCTGGTGATGACGATATTCCTTGTGGCAAGACATTATATCTGTAAAGTCCTCGATGGGTATTGATTACCAGAAACTTCTTACAGTTGTCTTCCACCTCCAACTGATGATACGCATTGGACCCATCCAGCTTGGAGTAAACTTTTCCATTTCTCATTGACGTGAACAAGTCCTCTGGTGAAGCGATGGGATATTGTGTCACGTGAAGTTGAGAATTCACAGTATGTTTGAAATCGCCTGTGATTCTGACTTTGCCGTTTGCTTTTGCTACAACGACCAGAGGCGAAGCCCAATCAGAATGAGATATCTTCTCTATCATTCCAGCTCTCTCCATACCCTCAAGTTCAGCATCAACTTTTGTTCGGAGTGCGTATGGGAGTGGTCTCGCTTTCAAAAAACGGGGAATTGCATCTTCCTTCAGAATAATGCATGCCTTGAAATTCTTCACCTTCTCGTTAGCTGTCGGCTCCCGGAATACGTCAGCAAACTCGTTCACTAAGGAATCCAACGTTTCCTGAGATTGTGTGACTACCGCATCACAAACCTTCTTTGACTGTCTCGCAACTGCAGACCAATCAAAAGTAAACAGCCCAATCAAGTCAATACCGAATAAAGAGTCACCTTTTACTACCGGTATTCGATGAGATTTTGCATCCCCGTTGTACTCAATCTGGCATCGTAAGTCCCCAACTGGATGAAATACACCTTGATTGTAAGCTTTGAACACAGTTTCACTTTTGATGAGGGTGGGCTTTTGCAGTGAAGTTTTCCAGAATTCTTCAGAAAGAATGGATTTCTCACAACCCGTGTCCAGTTCCATGATATGTGAAATCCCGTTGATCTTCACACTCACTTCGATGACTTTCCTTGACTTGTTGACTTCATGGACGTGCTTGATATCTGTAACTGATTTGGCGTTGGAGGTGCTTCTGTTTCTACAAGCTGACTTCCAGTGGCCCTTTTTGTGACAATGAAAGCATTCGTCATCTTTATGTGGACAATGTTTCTGCCTGTGTTCAGGCGAGCCACAACGAAAACAAGCATTGCCGGTATCAGCTTTGTTTGTGTTGCTGTCCTTCTTGTCACTTTTTGAATGGGACTGCTTATTCCTTCCATTCTCAGATTGCCCCTGTCGATTGGAATTCTTATTCTTGCCAGTCTTCCCATTGTTGTCGTGATGAGATTTGTTTTTCTGCAACTTGTTAACTTGCTCCTCCTGCTTATCACTGGATTCTCCACGGACGAGTGCTGTGTTCCGTGTCGCTGTTTCCATGGCCACCACGATTGACAGACAGTCGCTCAACTTCACATCATCGGGTTGTGTGAAAAGGCTTCTCTGTGCTCTCTCGCTGGTCAGACCAAAAACAAACTGGTCACGAAGGCGTTCTTCCAATTCACTATGAAATTGACAAAAGAGTGCTAACTTTCTCAAAGCTGCTAGGAATTGGGTTCCGGTTTCTCCAGAACGTTGCTTTCGGCACATAAACTTGTACCGCTCTGCAATAGCTTTCGGAGCAGGTTTGAAATATTTTTCAAGAGTACTCTTCAAACTTGAAAGCTCGTTTTCCTCCACTTTCTTTGGCGATACCAAACTTTTTAGCAGTGCATAGGTTTGTAGCCCAATTGATGAAAGGAAAATTGCCTTAGCTTTCTTCGCGTCAGCTTTCAAATCCACGTCATTCGCCACTAAGTATGATGAAAACGTTGAGTACCAGTCTTCAAAGTCATCCACGTCAGCATTGAATTGCTTCAAAAATCCAATTGTTGGCAATGCCATCTTCGTCTTTGTTGTAGATTTTTGTTTCTCTGTTTGCTCAACTGTGGAAGTTTCGGACCCTGATTTTTCTGCTGATGTTGATGCCTTCGTTTTCTTTTTCTTGGGTTTTGGATTCGGTTGTGGTTTCTTTCCTGATTTCGGTGCAGGGGATTCACCTACAAATTCAACTTCGGAATCACTCGAACCACTCATGGGTAACTTGAGAATCGCTCCTTTCACAAGTTTTCAGAAACTTTCTGCAATGTTTCACTGAAAACTAACAAGCTCACTGTTTCCGAAAATAACGTTGTCGCCAATGTGCTGCTACACGAGTGTGAGGTCTTTGTCATATACGCGACCAACACTTTTATGGCGAATTTTATATTATCTTGAAAAAGGGTTTCCTGCATGGGAAGTTGAAGTTGGAGGTTGGCCGGACGTGCTTCATTGTTCCCTAATGGCAGCAGTCAATAATGACGCGCGTAAGACTAAATGGCACATCAGGCATCATCATTCATAAAGATCAGCAGGCATCTCAAAAGAGTTCGCCGTGAAGCTAACTGATTGACTTGCATTCATATCTGAGAAGTAAGGAAGCAAAAAAATGTGGCAAAGGCAGTAATAGACCATATCTTATCGTTCTGTGCCTTCTCTGCCTGCGTACGTATTGTCAAAAAATATGAATCACTTTCCTTTTTTGCATGCAATCCCATAATTAGGTTCTTCCGGCTGGTCACCGTAAATAAAGCAACGTGCTCCGCACACACACACTCTCATAACACACATTTTACAGAAATACCCATAATGAGGCAAATTTTTACATTGACTCCTTGTAATAACCTGGTTAAAAAAGTAAATACTCAGAGTTTGACTTGGTCACAAGGAAAAAAATGGAGCCAAATGGGGATCTTGTTCCTGTGTGTGAATTAATTGTGGTCAGATGTACTGTAGATACATATGTATTATGATGGCATTAGCACAACATATCATTTTACAATGACAGACACCTTCGTTTTTATATGGGATTTTCGCAGACGATGCATAAAAATGTGTTATCTTGGCATGGGTGCTTTCAGCACACTGCAAAGACCTCGTAATGTCTTTGAGCTTCAGTTTTATGTGATGTGCGATGTGCGAGAGCCGCAGAGAGCACCTAGCGTCCCTGCTCTTGCTCCTCCGCGTGGCTATAAATAAAGAACGTTTTCTGCGAAATGTTACCATTTTCTTGAAACTTGTTAATAGGCGAAGTACTTTCGTACGCGTACTCAAGTGTCCCGTGATCTAGTTACCAAATCTTCGTTATATTTCTCAACCAAGATTTCATAATGAATTCTATTATCATCGTATTTGCTTTGTTCGCAGTGGCTACTGCAATTCCACAAAATATGCGAGGTAAAAATGGGATATATTTAATTTTTTAAATAAAATTTCACAATCATTTTGAGAAATATGTTGTAACGTTTCCGTAACCTCAACAGTTGTTCGACCAAATCACTTCCTTCCTCAAGGTGCATTCCAAGATCCCTCCGGAAGACAACAGCATCTCCTCCCCCAAAGCTTTTACACCGGTGGTGAGCAACTTGAAGCAGATCTGAGAAATGTGAATGGAGCTCCTCGTGGAGCTGCTCCACAACAGCAACAGTCTCTCCCATCCAACGTGCAGGTTCAACAAGCTCCAGTTCCTGTGCAATCTCAAGCTAATGTAAATTCTTCTCCAGCTCAACAGGGTGATAGCTACACCAACATTGGTGGTGCAAGTGGAAAAGTTGCGTCTGCTCTCACAAATACCAACGAGTATGGAGAAGTACTTCCACAAGCTTTCTCGAATTTGCAGCAGGACTCGTATGCATACTACCAGGGACAAAAGACAAATTAGTACGGAACTCCAGTACAAAGGAACAAAGGGAAGAAAAATAACCGACGGAACAAGTACAATTAAATTAATTGAGTTCGACATGTTTGGTGAGGGACATGTAATTGGAATGTGATTTTCAGCCGGGCGAGAAATATTCACATATTCATCTCATTTCACACTTTCCTCTTCTATACAATATCTTTTACAATAATCGTGTGAAGTATCCAAGTTTCATTGGACAAAAGAATGTACCTGAATGAATGATCTATCTATAATTATTTGTTGAAGTATATTATGAATGTCGAACACATAAATATAAATATGTGCATTAACTATTGTAGAGTGGATTAATTGGAAAATTTAACGAATAATCTTTCAGCTGTATTAACTCTCTGTACCTGTCCGCTCTTTACTAATTGTAAGCATATAGTAAGCCATTTTCTGGAAATGGGATCAAAGTCTAGTCTCTCCAGTTCTAGTTTTTAATATTTCTTCCAAAGCTCAATGCAGCTAAATAAATTGTTCAACCAAAACCAGGAAATTTGTTTGCGTTTAAATGTTGATGGCATTTACAACTGAACATCCGAATTTAAACCATATGCATACATAAGACATCGAATCATCGAAGTCATGCCTGAACATAACTTCTGTATATGTAAATAATAACGCATAACATTATAAACCACGCCATAATATAATCGCAATAATGTCTATAAGTTGGGCCATTAATTAATAATTATATCAAAGGATTTGACCGCCCGACGACATTAGTAAACATTGAACACTGCCTTGTCTTTAATTAAAGTAACGACATTATAAGAAATTTTCATTGAGAACGTGTCGTTTTGAAGCTTCAAATATTGTTTTAGAAACCTTGTACGCCCACATCCGGGCTCCAGTCAGGAAAAGATTCTTACGAAAGATTGATGTGTAGGCGTGATTTATAACTGTGATAATTCACATTGCAGTGAGACTCCTATCCTAATCTTCGATGACCCGCACGCCAAAACATTGGGACATCATCACACACGTGCATGACCTTCGTTAAACTGTATGCGGCAGAGTGCGTTTTCTTTCGCAATCGTGGGTGCATTGAGTCCAAGTCTTAGTAGAGATACAGTGAGCATATTGACAATTCTACGAAGAAATTGCAAGTTGACAAATCTCATTGTCTCAAGATCGCGTGTAGACCTGCATGAATCATCACAACGTCGAGTCATCTCCTCGTCCTCATCTGCAATCTCCACTTCCACTGTGTGGTTCATGTCTTGTTGCACGCTTCTTATGGGATCGGACCTCGTACGTAGGTATAGGGTATAGCATCAATGAAGCACATGTCTATAAGTGTGAATGTGTGTTAGTGTGTAAACGCACATAGAAGCGCTCTTCTGCTACCAGCATGCAGACCACCAGGCACACATAATACGTTACCTTGCACATCAAGCATCACCTCAAACCAACCACCCGCCACTTGAGCAAGAAGTTCCTTGTGAACTACAAACCAAATCAAATCCAAAGGCTTGTTCATGAAAATGTTTTACCTTTTATGCAACCAAACTAATCATGATTTCCTCCTTCGCAAAGCAAACGCAACAGCGAATACCACCTCTTTATGTGTAGCTAGTCGTTTTGCTTGTTCTCTCTCTCCTCAACACGGCCACGGCACACAGCAGTGGTAGCATCGCGATGTATCCCATATCCCATTTCCATCACACGCTGGAGTTCTCTGTTCGGCGGTTTATGAAGCACAAATCACGAAGAAGCTTGTAAAGTGTAAGTGTAAATACCTTTATACTTTGAGCCTGTCTCAAGTTTTTTTTGTGCCTTCTTAAAACTTCGTAAACAACACGTCACCCAATGCACCGTGAGCAGAGCGCACAACTGTGTGCATACGTATGGCGATGATGATAATCTCTATCCTTCTTCATCTATGTTTTCTGAGTCATCTCATGTGTCTATTTTGCTCAATAATATGCATGATATATGATAGCATTTAAATCTCGTCAAGCTCAAGCTCAATCCAAGTGCAAATATACACAAATTGTGTGCGACAAGTGAAACTTCCTAAGACAGACGAATGCCGTCAGGTAAAAGCCCTCCAAAGCTATCTCATCCTTTCCAAGTATTACTTTCTTTGTTTGCATTTAAAGAAAAGCACTCACGCAACATAACACACAACACAACCTCGTTGCATGGAGTTCCGACTACAAACAGCATAAATCAAAGGCAACCTTGCGTTCATTTTCTGTTCTTTGGATTAATAAAGAGAGCAACCCAAGCAAAAGTTGATAACACATCTCAAATGTCTGCATCCGTTTTTCTACCTGTTTTACAACAAAAAATGCATATATGCCGAGAAGCTCCATGTGAGGACAACTCCTGTGGCCAGGACTCAGGAGGACGCAACAGAAACAACCGAGATATCCGAGATACCACAACGATTATGCAAAGGGATTTCCAAACGCAGATTCGCGTGTAAAAGTCAGTTGAAACTTGAAACAAAAGGGATACATTTTCTGGTAGCATACAAATGTAACAAGCCAGAAGCAAGTTACCTTTACCTTTGCACTCCCGCGAGGAGACGACGATAGGAATGAGTTGTGCGAGCTGATATGATAAATGCTACTAATTCATCCTGAGAGATATGAAGTAACGCGTAATGCCAAGATAGGAACAAACTTTTATCATATCATTCTTGTGTGTGTCGAAAATGCAGACATAACACCCAGCATTAGCTTCACAGCTCGCTCGCACACACACACAGAATTTTTACAGATAGAAACAACGGAACAAACTGCTGCATGTCTACAGTCCATTTGCTTCTGCTAGATGGATGGCATTCCGACTGACCAAGTTTTACGAAAAGAAGGAGTGAAACGGTTTCATCATTGCCTAAGCTCTGAGACGAGAACTTGTCTGCTACTACCATTCTGCGGACATACCGAGAATAATATCCTTTTGGATGAAAAGCTTCATGTATTACAAGCAAACTGGCAAATAAGCAAGTCAAACATACACATATCACCTCATAATACACACACGCTCCTCTCGTTCGTTTTTCGGTATAGAATGTCATGTAAGATTCCCAGTGAAACATGGGCAATAAGGGAAAGAGAGAGAAGTGCTGCTCGAACAAGCTCACGAGAGTCCATATTACCATTGAGTTTCGAGATATACGAATATGGTATCTTCGCATAAAAGCCGTTGTTGAGTGATTGTATAGCGAAGCAATAGATTTGCCTCGTAGTACTCATGTAACATGTTGTAAACGTTGTAAGGTCATAAAAAAGGATTGGAGGGTTAGTGAGGAGAGGAGAGAATTGGATTGAAATAGTGAATAAAAACTAGTTATGCTTTACACGAATTGCCTATGCTCCTCTGCCTGTGTGAGATTTGTCTCTCTGGCAGTCAAGACGAGTTTTACAAGGAGAACGCACAAAACTAAACTGTATATAATTTGACTAAAGAGACGAGCGGAGATACAAGTGTTTGAACGCACTCACAGTGGCATGGCATGAGTGTGTGATGATAGTACGTATGTAATACCCAGCTGTACAGAAAAAGGGGTATTTTTCAATCTTCGAGATGCATCAAAAAACAAGCACATAACATACAAGTTCACAAGTTAGTATACGGCAAAAATGTGTGTTGTTCAATACACATTTATTCAAGTGGGGGCATTATGAGTGTGTAGACTCGTGTAGAGTACATAATAATATATAATATTGCTTGTACCTAACGCGAATCAACCTTTTCCCCCAAAATGCTCGTCTCTCACATTCACTCACAATTTCAGATACAACACATACAAGGGGAGCATATTAAAAAGAAGCGAAACAGAAACGTCTCTTCAGCATTACAAGTAGCACATTTTAACGCTTATGGCGAGCACGGGAGAAGAGTGGAAAGGAGGTGTACTCTTATGCACAAGGTGGTATCCATCATCCTTACCCATTGTTTCCTTTGCTCGAAGTAGAAGGAGACGCTATCCCTCACCACTCGCGAGGTATGCTCATTATACTTGGGCTGCAGATGGGAAGGATACATCAGAGCGGTATGCGACGTGGATGTAGAGTGTAGCAAAAGGAGAACGTTTTTGTGTGCAACGGTACGACAGGGAAAAGGAGAGAGCGTTTGTTCGAGAGAAGCTTCAAGCTCAACTCCTTTTTTTGTGTGTAGATAGCATATAGCAGCATAGTGATGCGCAATAAGTTGAGTAATCCTAATCTGTATTTCGTATATATACGTTCAGTATACGTGTGCAAGGTATTCACCACCACCACCCGTGCTCGCAATGGGTATCTCCGTAGCAAAACTACCATAAGCCAAAAGCGTCATTCTCCTTACTCACGGCCGTTAAGATTTTCCAAGTGGGCCACCACCACATATGCACTGCACACACAGCATAACAACGCGCCACAAGCTGACTTGGCGCCTTTTCACTTCACACGGACTTTTTTGGTGGAGAAAGTTTTTGCCAGAAAGTTGGAAGAAATTTTTCGAAAACAGAGTCACCTCTGGAATCAATCAATTCTCCAAAAAGTCGGCTTCCGTTTGAGATATAATTTTGTGGTGGGATTCGAGTTGGAATAGTTTTAATCAAGGTGAGAAGATAAAAAAAAATTTGTGTGTGGTGGTCGGTGATGGTGGAGCACACAAGAATATTATTTAAACCATCAATATTACATGAGCATTGCATTGTAGTGGTAGGAGTACAGAGTGAGTGCATTTAGGAAATAGTTGTGTGTGCTTTCACACAATACACTCTCCTATGGTAAAGGTCCATATAAGATCTGTATTCGCTCCAACGTAGCAACAGCAGCAGCTGCTGTGTTTAAAAGCAAGTCTAGAGCTAGAGTAAATGCACCTCCAAAACAAGAACCAATTCTGATAGTTGGAGATTTCTCAGAGAAAATCCAAAATCAGCTTTTTTAGATTTGAGAACTCGTGGCTGGTGTCAAAAATAAAAAGTGTGCACCTTGAATAATTTTTTTTGATAAAAAAGTTGAAATGTGATCGGTGGAAAAACGAAGGAGAATTTCGAAAAATTTTAGTTTGTGTTTTTATCTGATTTCTTCACAGAAAAAAGGATTTTTTTATTGAGAGGAAATTGGTGAGATGGATCGAAACGCGAGAAAAGCGGTTCTCAAGAATCGGGTGAAATTACTCAATTTGGATTACTTTGATTTGACGGCTCCACTCCTTGCCTCGGAGTTGTTTCCATCGAAGAAGCACAAGGAAATCAAGACCCAAGCTTTGGATTCCAAGGCCAGGGTGGATCTTTTGCTGGAATGGCTGGAGGACAGGTTAGTTGCAAGTTCCGAACACTTTTTTAAAAATTAAAATAACATTGTCTGTTTTCAAAAATTAAAATGTGTGCAACTTGTGGTTGTGTTGCACATTTCGCATTTTTTGCATATCATTTCACATACTTGCATGCGATTTGATAAAATTCTTAGTTTTTTTAGCATGCTTGATCTGATCCAGCTTACAACTAATTTTTAATGGCTCATCAAATGTTGATTTGAGCACATATTGTGTACATATTTAGTTAAGTAGTGAATGACGTAATATAACCACTTGTAGTTGGATGCATGCTTTTTTAGCTGCTGAACTCGAAAATGTGCATGTGCTGTTGTGGGCTAGATCTAGATGCTAGTAGATTCGTGTATATACCTACGCACCAAATGCATCTCACTCGTGTTGTGAATGCATGTGTTCTCCTTTACTAGCGCTGAGCTTTTGCCTCGCTTTTGCTTGATTTCTCCTATGTGCTCTGTGTATCAGGCCGGCTTTATTTTCGCGACTAGTCCTTTGCACAAGTGATGAAAAATTGTCAACAAAATTCATGAATGAACTATGTACTCATTTCTGCATGCTCCAAGGCTATATTCAAAAAATGATAAATGATAATATTGTGGAAGTGGTGACTGGAACTGATGCGCAGAAGGAGTAAAGTATGAATGATTCAACCTTATAAGGAAATCTTACGGATATATAGATAGATTTATAGATTTCACAGTTTTAACTTCTACGAGTGACGAAATTTCTCAGAGCTATTCAAAATTTGCTTGTTGCTCTATTAAACGTTGACATGCAGAAGCTATGAGAAAACAGAAAACTTATGGTATGTATGATGATATGATTTGCATGCACATTGTATATGGCTAATGTAACAACTTTTACCTGCTTTCGCCGTAAAATTTGGAAAGCTTCCACAAATCCACCATGTGTCGCATCAGTAATCTAGGTTCACTGGTACATGGTCTGATGTTTAAATTTTTAACCTCTGTTTTCAGTGCACCGAAGGAGGCATTCGCCATCTTTCTACAAGGCGTTCGAAACTGCAAGGAGTTGATCTTGGCAAAGAAGATAAAGCGTGAAGCTTCAGGTAAAAATACCATGAATTCACTGTTGTTATGATGTACAAATATGTACTACAAAGATAGCAAATGTAAAATTATGTTTTCTTGTAAACAGGAAGTGCAGCTGGATCTGGAGAGAAGTTAGGTACAAATCAACCATTGGATAAGCTTTTGGCTGACATTATTCCAACACTTCCGCTGAGCGTTGCAAAGGCAGCAGGAGAGAAGCCAAAAAAGCCAAGGGCTCCCAAAGATAAGAAACCGGTGATTAAGGGGGAACCTGGTACAAATCCAATCAATGGCTTACCTGGAAATCTTCCCCCACCTCCACCCACTTTTTCAAGAAAGCGAAAAGCCGATGAACCGAAAATAAAGCTTCCAAGATCAAAGACCAAAGTTAATGGAGCGAAGACACTATCCCGAGGTATGTTCCATCAGTTTCCAGGCATATTTTGGTTAATACTTGCAATTACAAAATGAATTCCACTAATTGCCGAAATAAAATTATAGGAGCAACTCCGAAATCGACAGGCACTGAGGCTGCAGCAGCGGCCGCTGCTGCTGCCGCCGCCGCGGCGGCAGCCGCTATCATGGCTACCCCTCGATCCACCCGAAAGAGTTCAAGCAGCGACACCGTCCAGGTCAAATCTGAAGGTACGAAAGCAGTTGGACAAATTTTCAAAAGCTGTTTTGTTACTGTTCAAAAAAGTAAGCTTTCTTCATTCGTTTCTCCAGGAAAAGGAAAACGAAACGCAGCTACTCCAGGAAAGAAAGGGAAAGGAAAAGAAGGCGCTGCTGCTGCATCTCCTGTTGCTAAAGGCAAATCCCCAAAGGTAGCTGTGAAGGCGATGACATTTAAAGAGGTGGAAGACAAGCAGCAAGATTTCAAGACCAAGTTCAAGTTTACCAACAGTGATGCCACAGCGAAGTCCATTCTGTTTAAAGACAAAAGTGACATCACATACCTTGGATGCCCATCTTCGGTAAACAACAAAATGTGTGGGAAGAAAGTTGAGTTGAAAAGCAAAGAATTCATTTGTGAAGCCAAGCATAAGAGCCCAAATTGCCGCCAGATTCCCCGACTCCAGGTAAATCCTCAATTATGCCAGTTTTTTGACCCACTCATTTTGATTGCCGCATCATAAACTCTAAAACTTCGATGATGCAGGTTACATGCAACGATGGGACCGCAGATCTAGTGCTGACACTCATGAAGCAAAATGTGGAGATCTTTACTGGGAAGACAGAAAACGATATTGAGACCATGTCGGTGGATGAAATCAAGTCCGTTTTGGAGAAATCGGTTGGAAAGAAGCTGAACGTTGAAGTTGCCTCTGAGAAGGCCAAGAAGGTATCCAGAAATTTGTACCTTTCACTTCACATATACCTATATCATTTACAAAGTACACAATGACAACTAAATGTATTTTTATAAATAATTGAAGCAGGGGACAAAGAAAGGTGCACCAGTCAAATGGAGCAACGTTGCCACCATCATGAATGGCAATGAAGCACCACCCAACAAAAAGAAACGCAAGAACTAAGCGTATTTTACCTGTGGATTCTCACACATCCAAATTCTATTTTGTATAATATAAAATGGTTATATTTAACATGTTTTTTGTGTAGCTTAATGTTTTCCTGCTGTTCCATACTTTCATGTTGTTAATTAATTAACATGACCAATGTTTTCTTTTTAAATCAATATTTTTAGCTCGGGATCTATTTTTCCTTCCTCCGATGGATTTCAGTTAGTGATTAATTAGCCTTATATATAATACTACAGGTCTCAGTACCTTCCCATTGTAAAGAAAGGACAAAGTTAAGGATATAAAACAGGATACGTATGTATGTACTTCTACCACAGTATGGGCAAAAAAGTAGTTTATTTCTCAGGAGAAAGCTAAGTAATTAATACTTGTAAGTGGAGTAGTTGTTAACATTTTCAGTTGCTTATACATAGTTTCTGATTATAATTAAGTGACAATTGACCACTGACCACATCATAAAACGATGTATGAATGACCTGTGTATTTTAGACACGAGTGTGACTTGAAATGAATCAATTTAGATTAAGGTAGGGTAGCAAAGTATAAGTATGGAACACCCAAACTCTCAATTTATGCAGTTTCCGCGTCCTGCTTTCCTCACCGAAAAGTAAACACATTCAAAGTAGCTGCTTGATTTAGCTCAGTTGAAATAGTTATTTGTCAGTGGATCATCATCATCTATTTACAAATCAAATATAATTTCCGATATACCTTAGGAATGTTGGCTGACCAAAAAAGTACTAAATGTGCACACTTAACTATACTGTAGGACACAACATTTTTTCATTTGATTTCCGATACAAAGAGTACCTCTACGGCATAATCAGTTTTAAAAAATAATGTAGAATGGATAGTTTGTAAATCCAGAGTTTTACAAAAAAAAGCTTTCAATAAAAGTGTTTTCTGTTTGAAGTATACAATATACAGCTATAAGGAGTAACCTTGTATGATTATAGAGATGTATATGTGTGGACCGTGTATGCATAACGTAGCATAAGGGGAGGGTAATTTTATGCAATATTATATAAATGGATATGCTTACCAAAAATACAACAAAGAGAAAAATATCATCATAATGAGCGGAAATATGTAGGTACTCTGAATATAAAAAACGCACTGTCTTTCTAATGAATGTGTTAAAATATCTTTAGAAAACTTTGTAGGAAAAACTTCTTGAGTAGTTGATGATACCGAGATATAGTTGAGAAAAATAAAAAAGTTATATGATTGTTAATTTTTAGTAATGAAGTGAAGTGGCTTTTGTCCATAGCTTGTCGTTATTTAATCTAGCTGTCCCATCTCAACTTGTCATATGCATGATATATAAAAAAAAGTTGAAAGATGATACAAAGTTGGTTTATATTTTGGCAGAAATTTTTTATTTCCTTGATAGATTCGCCATCTCAAGAGAAATTTGTTGTATATGACACGCGCTCATCATCGCTTGCTTTGCATTTAAAATGTGCTAAAAATCTAAACATTATACACTTACTGAAGTCAACATAATACTGGGTTACACATTTTTTTAAATTTCTTAATTACAAATTAGTTATTACCGGACTGCATGAGATTTACACGTATTAAATATTTGTAGTTTTGTTCTTAACAAAGCACAGCATATGGTACAAACATGCTGGTAAATTATCTCTTAAAACTTATATTTTTGTTGTGGACTTGGCTAATTTGGCTCGTACATTCTTTTACTTTTGTGTTTTTAATAGTCAACGGGAAGATCCAAGAAATATCATTAGGATTTATATTTTATATTTACAAATTAGCTGCGAAGCAGTTTTTCTTCGAAATTTTTTAGGAACTTCATCATTATCTAATGTAAGTTTTCACTAAGGATGAGAAAAACTATTTTTTGTAAATACTAAATTCTGCATTCCGTTCATCTTCGATAAATTACACCCAAAAAAGAATCCAATCCAATAGGTTGCATTTCGTTATTGTCTTTAGTTCCATAAACACTCTCTCATTCATAGCACGATAATGCAGTTACATACAGTGTATTGTATTAATTACTTTTCCTTAAAAACTATGAACACTTTCAAGAATATAGTGCGTCAATAAAAAATCCACGTCCACCTTTTCATGCACTACACCATATAACGGATTCACCAAAGATTCTCTCTCTGGTTATCTTGTAAACCATATCCATAATTCCTTACTGATCGTGAGTATATCAGTATAATAATATGTTCGTCCTTGTTTTTATATAAAAATCTTAACTGATCTAAATTTCAGACTTTGTTTTCCTCAAACCCGAGCAAGTATTCGTACGTACGCTTCCTTTCTCAACTTTCATTATTATTGCCATTTGAAATCACTACGCTATATATATCCTCTTATCTTTAAAATAGTTAATATATCAGTACAAAAAGCAATTCTAAAAATCCCTTTCTGATCACATCATCTCATCTTCCCTGTTCCATTTATATATCAATTCTCAAGTCTCATGAATGAACGAATTTTTATGTAGTTTGTATTCTAATAAAATTCTCTGAGTATCTGATGCTTTCTAGGTACATGCTTTCATAAAGTATTATTTTTCCAAAAACTCCTCTTTCAAATCTAAATTCTTTATATTCTCAATCTTTCCGTAAGTGCATGCATATTATTTGGAGAAAAAACTCTCGAACACCTACAATTTACTTAAATAGTCATTCTTAAAATGCATTAACAATCTTCAACACCAATATAATACATGTCCACACGCTTTTTCTTCGACGCTATACGTATCTGAACGTTTGCAGTTTGCATAGTATTTTGGTAAAATGCAGTAAAAATAAAACAAAAAAGTAACAAATATAATAATTAACAGTACTAACTATAGAGTTGTAAAACAAAGCAAAGCTTCTCGGAAAGAACTTAATTAAAATGAGTAACAAGTAACAAAAAAAACGATCAAAAATCAGTACTAAATATTTACAGAATATTTTCTATGTACATGAGAAAATACATTTTTAAAAGCGAACAAAATGAGTAAGACTTTCTGTGACAAAAAAAATCTCGAGAAAAAAATAACCAGGATTAGAGTTTCTGGTTAAAGCATCATGTAATAAAAACTGAAATCTATTAAACGATTTTTGGCCGCATTTCATCTTTAAACTAATGCATATTTAATCATTTATGATTTTCCTTAATATATATTCAGCCATAATATGCAAAAGTAGTCAGTATATATTTATGAGACACATGTTTTGTTTAATAATTGTGGGCACATATATTGTTGTGTGCACTGCACGATACCGTTTTAATGAGGTATAACTGTTACGTTAGTTTGTTGAATGACGGAGAAGTTTTTATAAATTCCTTAAAAATCCTATTAATTTCGCCACTTTTTCTTGTGCGAGCAGCCCGTCCTCTCCCTCCAGTCTCCAAGTTCAATACCCGACCTTTGACATGCTCTCGCATACGCGGTAAATACTTCACAGTGACATTTTCGCCCAACAGGACATTCGCACATGTCCAATGTGCAAGATCTGTACAAAGGGAACAAAAAAATGGGGGAACGTGAGAACACAATTTTGGTTATTGAATAGAAAAAATGATGATGTTGTCATCGGACATATAATTTCTCGATAAAAAACCTCATCCAAAAATTTATACGATCATGATCATATAGAGTAAACTTACTTGAAGAAGCGATCCATTGCCACAGCCTTGTGACAAGGGGAAAATACGCCTTGCTCATATGCCGGAGTTCTCAAAACTTCACAGAGCTTCTCTGCTTTTACTCTTGTTCTCCAATTCTTCCTACACGTAGGCTCTGGTCCTTTCACTGAGCACCGAGACGGAAAGTATCACAAAAAAAATTGCCGAATGAAGCACACACTTTTTTTTGCTACTTTTACAGATCACAGGAATAACCCATATAACGAGAAACTTTATTATGTCTGAATGAAAGTTGCTTACCTTCTTCCGGCCGTGTGCAAGCTTTCTTTCCACCCACTCGCCAAGACTGTCCGAATGCACTTGGATGATTCACGGGCCCTCCCCGCCTTGTCATAAAGTCATCAGACTTGTTCCCATTAAAGTTCCCGCAGAGTCCACACATACGACCTTTGAGTGCATGTGGAACAGTGACTTCAAGAAAGCTGTCCCCATCCCATAGTAATTTCACTCCCACGCCTGTCTCAACCATTGCGCCGTAACTGTCTTGATAAATGCTCAAAGTTCCATGGTTGTACGGAAGAGCCACTCGTTTCCCATTCACTTTGATCCTCATCTTCTGCCCTAAAGTTACTCGGCCCTCGCGGACTTTCAGGGTGACCGTTCTTGTCCAGGAAAAGGCTCGAGATTCCCGTGCGTCATTCCGCACTCGGACTGCGAAACTTTTCCCTTTGCAATCGGAAGTTAGCACGTATTTACAAGCACCCTGTGAGAAAATATAGGAAGAAAAATTAATGTGTTATTCATTCAGGCATCCAACAAAATCATATGGATATTAATACATCGTCAAAATATACATTTCTGGACATAAGTTATTTTAGGGGGAAAGGAAAGTTTCAAACTTATCATACCTGAAAGTTGAAAACACGGCCATCAAAACTTCGGTAATGTGGGTCTCCAAATACGGTGCAAACTCCATCTTCTACATTTGCAATAAAAAGGAAAGAAAAACGTACCACACTAAAAGTTAATACAAGATTTAATGCATTATTTTTTATTTTTCAATAAAAAAGTTCATTTTGCATAAATATATATGGCAAATCTGTCAATCTGCTGCTGCTGAAAGTAAAACTCGCAAAAGATATGATGATGAGAGGGGGTCAGAAACCGCTTGACATGGAACAGATAACGGTTCATCATGTGTGCCACGCCATGTCGTATACCCGTCATCACATGATGTGTGTGTGTGTGAGCATAGTAGAAAAAACTATTTTTAAGGTACATTAAGCATTAAGTAATCATAAAAAATATACTTAACATCTTCTTGACAGAAACATTTTCATTTGGAACGTGGAAGGAAAGTTGCAATTTAACTCGTTAAGATTAAGAAAGGAGCACTCACAATGTAGTATGTGGTGCAGTGTAAACGACATTTTCATCTTGGTAATCAAGATAAAACCGCAGTCGTAGAGTCTTGAAACCGAATTTGACCTTCGTAGCAGCAGCAAATTAATATGCCTTTATGCGGTCACTATTAATGTACATATCAAGTCAGTATTAATTAACGTTACCTCCAACGCATTCAGGGCAACATTTCCCTGGCATATACTTCAACTTGTAGCCCCAAGGACAAGGCAAACTCTTTGGACACATTTGTTCCGTACATCTAACCTTTCCCCAGTCGCAGATGCAACTTCTGCAACTGTTCACATCCCATCTCTCGCCATTCTGCAAAAAAGAAGAAAAGAGAACACCAACTTAGATTTTTTTGCTACTTTCTGTATAGTCACAATGCATACAAGATAACTTAATATGGTGCACGGATATATGGAATGGCTTTTATGTAAATATTTGTCTTAGAGATCATTAATTGGAGTCAGTTTTTTCTGGATGTTACTTGATGAATCATTTTTTTCGCAAGAAAAATAGTATTATTAGTACATGGCTAATATACTCTATGCTGGTATATTCCCCGAGCAAAAAAATTATGTATAGTTTTGTTCATGGACGTTCATAATATATGAGAACGGCAATGGGGAAACGAGAAAAAGCTGTAGTGAAATGATGATACAGAGTTGTTGTGTTGTATGCGTACAAAGAAAAAAGTGGATAGATGGATGGAGCGACATAAAGCGAGAGAGAGAAGTAAAAGAGTTAGCATTTATATTTATGGTTGTGTATGAAATAGAGTGATGATAGCTGAAGGAGAGAGATATTTTTCTCACTCAAACGAGACCGACTCATGAAGAAGAGAACAAGAGAGAGAGAGAGAGACTTCACATGGAGAACACTAAGAATTTGTTTGGAGTAAAGTACTTCGGTTTGGCAGGCTAGACCAGACCCCAGCAGATGTACACATGCACTGTAAGTAAGTAGGTACTCACATCTTTGTACAAGATGAAGATGACATACTGAAGAAACGGAAACTATTATCGTTTCTCTAGTATAACTTTCGACACATATATAGTTTTTGTCTATAGTATAACAGTACAGCGAGCATCCTTTTGCTTGCACTAACTTGGATTTAGGATTAATAAGTATAATACTCATCGTCAGACTAGGGGAAAAGGGTAGCAATATTTCTTCCTTTTCGTCCTTTCTTGTTGACATGCATAAACTGAAGATTTTTAAAAGTCTATATTCTTCATTTGCGAAAAATGTTTGTCTACCAAAAGTGTGTGTGTAACCCTTTTCGTACGAGCACTTGTGTTTTGCTTTGTTGTAATGCGGAGAGCTTTACATCTCTTGATTTATGAGCAATATTTCTGTTTTCTTTTCTCTCTCATTTTTCTCCCGTACATTTACAAATATGCTGAAAACGTTATCATAACAGTGCATATGTATATGTGTGCAAAAATACTAGTTACTACAGCTAATATAGGAGAGTGAAATGTTATATTTTGTGAGAGCAAATGTTTTTCTCTCTGGGTTTTCCGAAGAGAGAGTTGTAAGTGGAGAGGGGATTAGTTTGATGAAATATTTGACGGGGTGATGAAAGGATCCGTTGTCAGCATAAGTGTTACAGTAAAAGCTTATGCAGTTTTTGCAGTTATGTAATATGCACTCTCATAACGTGCCCAGACGTGATTCAACATGTTTTCCTAGCATGCAAATTTCAGTATTATCTTTTCCCGTAAAAAAAATCTTTGTTGAAAACCGACCATCATCTAAATATATCCATTTCTTTTTTCTGCGAGCAAAGAGAAACTGTTTATTTCCCTAAGTGTTAAAAATATTGTTTTCTCTTTTGATATTATGTCCATCCTTACCTTGTAAATCGTGTCTTTCCACACACACTGCGCTCTCGGCGAGACAGGCTCTGGCTCTGCACATTTCGGGCAGCATGACCCTTGGACCATCATTTGGTGTGCAGGCTCACACTCCAGCGGCGGACAGGAAAGTCGGTCGCAGACAGCCGTGTTGTCGACACAAGTGCAGTTGGTGCAAGTATCGAGACGAAATGTTGTTCCGGTGGGATACGCCTTGTCGCCGAGAAGGCACACTTTCTTTGGCACGTATCTCGTCCTACTCCCATTACACCTTGGACAACATTCCCCCTTCTCCAGGTAGGTTGCAGAGGCTGGGCAAGCGAGCACGGGACAAGCATGTTTTGTGCATGTGAGTGAGCCCCGTTGACATTTACACCGGACGCAGGGATCCTCAGGAAGAATGGCTTCCTCTCCGTGACGATACTCTCTTCCGTTGAGACTGCAACTGTCGCAGGTGGGACAGCACTGACCTGGCTTCGCTGCCACTGGGTGTGTACACGGGGTGTAGCAATGGATTTGAGATCTGGTCATAACACCGGCAGCGCATGTCGTCTTGATGCAGTCTTCAATTGTCTCCGTTCCGCTAGAATACGTCACGTTACCGACTTTACACCCTGCGAGAGAGAAAAATGAAAATCAGTTAAAATTGAGAGCACTCAGTCTTCTCACGTTTTGATTAAGACGAACGACATATTGTAGACTGATCTGATTTATTTTTCTTTCCGTCCAAGCTCCTATCAAAAAAGCAATAAATTATCCTCGTGTGGCATGCCTTGATATCCTGGATTGGATTGCTTTCATTTCTGGTCATTGGCATGAGAGATGAGAGAAGCCGAACATGTGTGTGGCTGAGTGCGCGTGTATAATATGCCTGATATTTCGTCAAATCAATTGAACTCGTTTTTTCTTCTTTCACCATTTACTAATTATATCTGACGCGCATGTACCAAAAAACTGTATAATATGCCTTAACTGGTTTCTCTCTCACTTACGGTGGAAGGTGCGGCATATATTGTGTTTTAAGTATTGAATAAATGTGAGGTACTCTCAGCCAGCGGCATAAAAATGGCAAAAAAGCTATGGAGTAATTAAAAATCTTGAAAGGGAACTCATCTTTCAGCGTTACAGCTGAGAGAGAACACTAAAAGCTCACAGAATTCATCCAAAAAAGTCACATATGATATCCCATAATTGCCACTGCCCTCAAGCTCATTAGATGACCCCGTTGTTTCTCAATTTTTTTCGTGTAGGTATCACATATTTTTTGTAGCGATTCTGCTAAGAATTTCAGACGCTTGCCTCAACTTTTGTATGTCCATTCTGCCGACGCGATTATGATAATGTTATTATCGATGGCATTGAAAAGGAAATCATTTGCCAAAATAAAATGGTTTTTTTTGTAAGAAATGCTTTCATTTGATGAGAAAGTTCACATTTTTATATGCTCCAATCAAAATTCCACGCAAACCAAAGTCGGTGACAGTTATATAACCTACTTTGAAGCTGAAGGAGAGTTGAATTTGAAGAGTCGTAAAAACTTGTGAACTTCATTCAACGCGAAAAAATTCTTGTCGGGATTTTTAGTAATCTGCATCATTGATAAAGTCATACTCAGTTGCACAATGGCAAAGTTTTTTACACAGTATAAAAAAGTCACATATGTTGGCACGAAGAAAAATGAAAGGGATTGACAAAATTCTTTACGAATATTGGAATGTTTAAAAATCTCGTTCTTTTATACTTCAACCTGTTTTTATTATTGCAAAAAATGTATTTGAATTGCTTTTGTCTCATTCGAGTCCAGCTATAGTCCAGAGCCCGCCGACAAATATTGCCATTTTTATTGCGACATTAGTCTACTTGCTAAAATATGTGGCCTGGCCTGGTCATTTAACCGGCTTACGTCAAACTCCAAACACAAAAAAAAATTTATGCAACCAAAAAACAACTATAAAAAATGACCAAAAGAGGAATGTCCCATCGTGCGCAAATTGGTAAAAAAAATATTGTATATAATAAAATGGGTAAAAAGGTGTAACATTATTATATTCTCATACCTTTGCAAACTTCGCAGCATCCTTCCTTTTGTCCTGAAACAATGAGGAAACATCCTAGAAGACTTGGACAATGCTGCTTGTCGCACTCAACTCGACCTCCCTACAAAAACACAGAGAAAATTCGATTTTGCAAATGAACTTGTTGAATATTATATATTCGAAAGAAAAGCAGACAAGTACAAGCAAACAGACAAATATTATTTTTTCACAAAACAAGGTTAAAGCCATAAAACATCTGCTATAGAAGATAGAAGATTTCTTAGTTTCTCTTTAGTAGAGTTTGAAAAAAACAAGTAAATCAAGGTAGGATGAATAACTCTTTTGCAAAAAAATAAAAGCATAAAAAATCTACATAATATGTTTGGTAAAATTCCATGGAATGCTGTTCTCAATACGGGATCATCATGTCACATCATGTTGCCCATTTTATTTGATGACTTCAACTAACTGTCAGATTTATCACGGTTCAGCCTCTCTCTCTCCCTCTGGAAAACTTGTTTCGTCAATTTTGCATTTCCATTTAGCTGAAAGCATTATTTTGAAAGTAAGTCTATATGAGGAGACATACGAGGAGAACGTCGCGGTTACGGCGAAGGACAGTTTCTAACTCTCGGGCACAAGACAAATACTACGTATTCCAGAGAGTATCCGGGTTCAGATCTGCATACTTTTTTGGACAATATGTTGCACGAGCACGAATGCATATAAATGACGTGACGCATGATGCTTTTTTCGATAACTGTTAATTTTTCTCTACAGTCTCAAAATACCCTGCCCAACATATTATGCAAGGCGACAACACAACCACTATTTTTTTTGTTTTCGCCGACTGGACTGAACTGACACTAATAATTTCCAAGTTCCAATTGTTTTCTCCAATGAAATGCATTTTAAATCAAACCAGCGTATATATACTTTTAGGTTAGGGTAAAGCACGCTTTGAACATTTTATATGTGTTTAAATCGATAATCACATATTATTCGCATTTTGGCTTGTGT
>JAQFZW010001787.1:0-22696 GCA_034687055.1 Heteromurus nitidus
CTTCTGCGCATGTTGAAGCGCAGCAAATCTGGAATGGACGATGGGAATGTGTGCACCCACTTGGATGTCGTGCTCTCCGTCATTTTCCAGCTTGGAATTAACATTCCAAGTCCAGTCTGGGATTTTCTTATGGTCAAATCCGGGGCTGATGGTGATACCACAAAGACCGTCCTTGAGGAAAAATTTCAGGCTCCAACGAAGCGATCAAGTTTGAGAAAGGCATCATCAAAACCTGTTGATGCAGTGGCAGTCTATGAGATGCTCAAGTCTAATAAAACAAATAAAATCTTATCCATTTTATCTAAGCACTAATTTTTCAAGGTATAAACCTAAAATCACTTTTATTTCAGTTTTGATCAAGAAGGATTCTCTACTCCACTCACACTCAAGAAGAAGGTCACATTCACACCAGAGAACACTGTACACAACTTCCAATCAGACTCCGACTCCTGCGACTCCGACTCCAGCGACTTCCTCTACATCAGCGCCAGCATTTCCTGGTCTCCCTCCAGTCGCACACAATTTACGTACCGCAATCGAGGGGGCAGACGACGTACTACGAAAATGCAAGTCTAATATATGCAACCAATTACTTAACACAATGTTGGACGAGAATTCACAGATCTTGTCATAAAATATAGTTTCGAATATTTATTATATACAGAATTTTATTTTAATACGAACAAACCAACGGTGCTACTATAAATTAGGCTTATAGATAACTGTGTAAAATATAGCTTACTTAGATATTTGATGGTTAATTAAGAATCGTACGAAATATATTTACACGCATAAAATAAAATAAATTTTAGATGTTAATATGTTAACCAACTTGTAACAAGACAATAAAATTTCTAATGGTGAACCGGTGTCAACTTGAGTTCCAATTTTTTTGGAGGAATGAACTGAACTCCGGCAACTATGCCTTTAACTGGTAACGGTGTCTTGGCAGTGGGCTCGATGAAAAAGTGATGCACAAGGTGGGCGATAGCTGTTTTGGATTCCACGAGTGCAAATCTCATTCCTAAAAGGTAATTAAGACAGGGGCTAGCAAAATTCGAATGTGGCTACTAAAGTAAATTTTAATCGAATAAAATTAAAGGACAAAAATAATGTTTTACCAATGCAATTTCTTGGACCAATTCCAAACGGCATGTAAACGTACGGATTCCTCTCTGCCTTCTTTTCTGGAGAGAAGTGCTCCGGGTCAAATCCATCCGGGTTATGAAAATATCTCGGATCTGTATGCAAGCTGTAGCAAGGAACTATAACGAGGGTCCCCTTCGGAACAAACAAGCCCGTCTCTTCATCCTTGTAGTCTTTTACACAGAGACGCTCCAGTCGAGTCCCACCTGGAAACTTGCGCAGAACCTCTGAACAAGAAATTCAAAATAATTAAGAACGAATTCAAAGAATTAACTCACTTACAATTAGATCTCATAATCATAAATAAACTCACCACAAACAAACATTTCCAAGTATTCCAACTGCCCAACTTCGTCATACTCGAAATTTCCATCAGGCCCAACAATTTTTCCCACTTCCTCCCTCAGCTTCGTCTGAACATCTTGATAAGCTGCTAAAGAATATACTGCCATTGTAATGAAGTGGCTCGTTGGACTAAATCCACCAAAGAAGAAAATGAGACTTTGTGCATTCATGACAATCTCGGTGAGATACTGCTTCTTCTCAGTTGCTCCGACCTGAGCATCCTTCTCAAAGGTGTTAAGCTCATCAGCTCCAGCAGCTTTCAGTTCTCCATTCTTCGCTTCAACGAGCAACTGCAAAAAGTCGTTACTCTTCACTTCTCCACACATTCTAGCTTTCAGTCCCTGCTCCAGTATTCCTACGAAGAATGCGATAGCTTCGTTACTAAATAAGCCGATTTTCAGGAACTTAGACAGTCTTGGAAAGAGAAATATCATTGGGAACTTGATGATTTGCTTCATGCTATAAAAGTCCATGAACTTATTGGCCATTTTGGCGAAGGTTGAGTTATTGTTCTTTATCGTGCCTGCATTCAAGCCAAACACTGCGGAAGCTATCACATCAATCGTGAAGTACTTCACACTTTCCAGAACCTCAATTGTCACACTCCCATTCCCACTTTGCTTCGCCTTTGAAGCGAAATCCTCCACCCATTCCTTCCCCACCGAGTTGAAGTAGCTCATCATTCTGCGAATTTTTCCAGTTGTGAAAGTAGGACTGACGGAGGATCTCACTCCCTTCCATTCGTCACCACTCATGGCCACCAACATCTTTTGCATGACTTCACTCTGACTGAGAAAGACATCGGCCGGACGTCTGTCCACAAAATGGTCGAAATCCTTTATAAGAATTTTCTTCAACAGCTCTAAATCCTTAATGAGGATCATGGGATTAGCCATTTCAATAAACCCACCAAACTTCTCATTCCCGATTTCCTTGTACACGAAGTCGTCCTTGTCGAGGATAGTTTTTCTGCCGAGAAAAAAGTCCATAATTGTGAGGACTCCAGATGTGTCAATCTCTCTGATTCCATATTTCTTCCAGTAGTTCTTGGGGGACTTTGGGAAGTAAAGGTACAAGAGGAGACCTCCAATAATTAAGCTTGCAATTATTGCGAACCACATTTTAAAATGGGTTTACTGATTGTTTGATATATAAACTATACGCTGGCGGAAGGACACACACTTCCAGATGAGTCTGTCTGGAGCGTTGCCGTAATGGAAATGCTCATGTGTGTCTATCCAGTCTGACGCAGTCATCAAATCTATCCTTGAGTTTGTTATGTATGCGTGTTTATGGTAGAGAGAAAATTGTTTGCATTATATCATGAATATCTCCGGAGATATATTCGTACTCGCTATACGAGAGAGTTACGTGAACTGGACAAGCACACTATGATATTTTTTGTTGGAATAGTCAATTCAAGGTCAGCGTTGTTTTGCCAAATTCAATACATGCAAACAGATGCTCCCAACAATTCTGGACGTTAGCTTTTAATATAATATATGTCGAAAGACTTGTTGCATTAAATGTCAAATAAAGTTATATAATGCTCCTGTTATGACTCGTTTCCCATAATACCAATTGAACTGTCATTATCCAAATCACAATCATGCTCCAAGCTTTAAACCAGCGATTCAAACTAAAGGTACATACGAAGTTAATCTTTTCCAATTGACATTATTATTCCATCTTTGATAACAGAAATATTGCAAAAGAGGTCCGAAGAAGAGGATTGTAATAAACAGCGACTGTTTCAATAAACTCCATTATTCTCGTTGTGTAGCGAACACAGTCGTAGCTGGATTATTCCGAAGAATCGATAAAATCGATTGGTTAAGATTTTATACCATTCTCGTTTATCCTGGTGGATTGGCAGACAAGCGAAGGGTTAACAAGTAATAATTATCCAATTTTTAGCTATGTCAGATTGGAGAACGTAATAGACTAGTTCGTCCGTGAAGAATTAAAGAAGTATCCTTCATTTCTGTTTCTATTCATGTTACATTTTATGTTTATAATTTTTTTAAAGACTTGCTTAGAATTGGAATACAATAAAATTTCTAATTGTGAACGGGTGTCAACTTGAGTTCCAAATTTTTTGGAGGAATGAACTGAACTCCGGCAACTATACCTTTAACTGGTAACGGCGTCTTGGCAGTGGGCTCGATGAAAAAGTTATGCACAAGGTGGGCGATAGCTGTTTTAGATTCCACGATTGCAAATCTCATTCCTAAACGGAATTTAAGATAGGGATTAACAAAATTCGAACGGGGCTAAGTAAATTTGAATTGATTAAAATTAAAGCACAAAAATAATGTTTCACCAATGCAATTTCTTGGACCAATTCCAAACGGCATGTAAACGTAAGGATTCCTCTCTGCCTTCTTTTCTGGAGAGAAGTGCTCCGGGTCAAATCCATCAGGGTTATGAAAATATCTCGAATCTGTATGCAAGCTGTAGCAAGGAACTATAACGAGGGTCCCCTTCGGAACAAACAAGCCTGTCTCTTCATCCTTGTAGTCTTTTACACAGAGACGCTCCAGTCGAGTCCCGCCTGGAAACTTGCGCAGAACCTCTGCACAAGAAATTCAAAATAATTAAGAACGAATTCAAAGAATTAACTCGCTTACAATTAGATCTCATAATCATGCATAAACTCACCACAAACAAACATTTCCAAGTATTCCAACTGCCCAACTTCATCATACTCGAAATTTCCATCAGGACCAACAATTTTACACACTTCCTCCCTCAGCTTCGCCTGAACATCTTGATAAGCTGCTAGAGAATATACTGCCATTGTAATGAAGTTGCTCGTTGTACTAAACCCAGCAAAAAAGAAAATGAGACTTTGTGCATTCATGACGATCTCGGTGAGATACTGCTTCTTCTCAGTTGCTCCGACCTGAGCATCCTTCTCAAAAGTGCTAAGCTCATCAGCTCCAGCAGCTTTCAGTTCTCCATTCTTCGCTTCAACGAGCAACTGCAAAAAGTCGTTTCTCTTCACCTGTCCACTCAGCCTAGCTTTCAGTCCTTGGTCCAGTATTCCTCGGAAAAACTCCATAGCTTCCTTATTAAACAAGCCGATTTTAAAGAATTTGGCTACGCGGGGGAGAAGGAGTATCATTGCGAACTTGATCATTTGCTTCTTGTTATTGAAGTCTGCAAGAGTAGTGGCCATTAAGGCGAAGGACGAGTTGTTGTCCTTAATTGTGCCCGCATTCAAGCCAAAAACTGCGGAAGCAATCACATCAATTGTGTAGTAATTCGTCGTTTTGAGCATGTCAACTGTCACATTGCCACTTTGTTTCGCCTTTGATCTCAAATCCTCCACCCATTCCTGTCCCACCGAATTGAAATACGTCATCATTCTGCGAATTTTTCCAGTTGTGAAAGTAGGACTTACAGAGGATCTCACCCCTTTCCATTCATCCCCACTCAATGCTATTAACGTCTTTTGCAGAGCTTCGTCCTGTCCTTCGAAAAATTCAGCTTTACGCCTATCCACAAAATGGTCGAAATCTTTTATAAGAATTTTCTTCGCCAGATCTATATCCTTAACTAGGATCATGGGTTTCCCAATTTCAATAAATCCACAAAATTTATCGGGTCCGAGTTTCTTATATACGAAGTCGTCCTTATCGATAAGCGTTTTTCTGCCGAGAAAAAAGTCCAGCAAGGTGACCGCTTTGGAGGCGTCAATCTCCCTAACTCCATATTTCTTCCAATAGTTCTTGGGGGACTTTGGGAAGTAAAGGTACAAGAGGAGGCCTCCAATAAATAAGGTGGCAATTATTGCGAACCACATTTTAAAATGGGTTTACCGACTGTTATTTGGACTATGTGCTATACGGTGGAACACATCAGTCAGATGGGTCTGTCTGGAATGTCGACCTGTGCCGTAATTGCAATGCACATGTGTGTCTATCCAGTCCAGTCTGACACACATCAAATCCATCCTTGAGTTTGTTATGTAGCGTGCTTATTTGCTTATAGTAGAGAAAAACTTGTTTGCATCTCCGGAGTAGTCCGGAGATATATTCGTACTCGCTATACGCGAGAGTTACGTGAACTGGACAAGCACACAATGATATTTTTTGTTGGAATAGTCAATTCAAGGTCAGCGTTGTTTTGCCTTGCCAAATTCAATGCTTGCAAACAGATGCTCCCAAAAATTCTTGACGTTAGCTTTTAATATCATATATGTCGAAAGACTTGTTGCATCGAATGTCAAAAAGTTATATATAATGCTCATGTTATGACTCGTTTCCCATAATACCAATTGAACTGTCATTATCCAAATCACAATCATGCTCCAAGCTTTAAACCAGCGATGCAAGCTAAAAGTGCATACGAAGTTAAAATCTTTTCCGATTGACAAATTATTCCATCTTTGATAACAGAAAGATTGCAAAAGAGTTCCGAAGAAGAGGATTGTAATAAACAGTGACTGTTTCACTAAACTCCATTATTCTCGTTGAGTAGAGAACACAGTCGTAGCCGGATTATTCCCGAAGAATCGATCGGTTAAGATTTTGTACCATTCTCGTTTAGTCTAATAGTGGACTGGCCGACAAGCGAAGGGTTAAAAATCAAGTAATAATTATATTATTTATATCCAATTTATAGCTATGTCAGATTGGAGAACGTCATAAAATATTTCCTCCTCGAAGAATAAATGTCCATCATGTTTTATTCATGTTTATAATTTTGTAAAAGACTTGCTTAGAATTAGAATACAATAAAATTTCTAATGGTGTATAGGCGTCAACTTAAGTTCCAAATTCTTTGGCGGAATGAAGGCAAATCCTGCATTTTTCCCTTGAACTGGCAACGGCATCTTCTCGGTAGGCTCGATGAGAAAGTTATGAACAAGGTGGGCAATCGCTGTTTTGGATTCCATAAGTGCAAACCTCATTCCTACGAATCATTAAAAAACTATTATTAGTTCAGATGATGTCTTTGCATTATTCATGCCAAGTACGATTGCTTTTATTTTACCAATGCAATTTCTGGGCCCAATTCCAAACGGCATGTAAACGTATGGGTTTCTCTCTGCCTTCTGTTCTGCACAGAAATGCTCCGGGTCAAAACCATCCGGGTTATGAAAATATTGTCCATCGGTATGCATGCTGTAACAGGGAATTACGACTATCGTTCCCTTTGGAACAAATAAATCAGTCTCTTCATCTTTGTAGTCTTTTACACAAAGACGTTCGAGTCGATTTGAACCAGGAAACTTTCGCAACACCTCTGCAAGATAAAACCATAAAATTAATTAGTGGAGGAATGAAAACATTATTATTTGTACTTTGTAAATCGGAAAATTCACCAGAAACAAACTTTTCCAAGTATGGAAGCTGCCCGACTTCGTCATACTCGAAACCCCCGTCCGGTTTCGCAATTTTATTTACTTCCTTTCTCAGCTTTTCTTGAACGTCTTGATACGCTGCTAATGAATATGCTGCGAAACTAATAAAGTGGCTCGTTGTACTAAACCCAGCAAAAAAGAAAATGAGACTTTGGGCATTCATCACATCCTCGGTGAGGTACTGCTTCTTCTCAGTTGCTCCGACCTGAGCATCCTTCTCAAAACTACTCAGCTCATCGCCGTCAGCTCCAGCAGCTTTCAGTTCTCCATTCTTCGCGTCGACAAGTAACTGCAAAAAGTCGTTTCTTTTCACCTGTCCACTCAGCCTAGCTTTCAGTCCCTGTTCCAGTATTCCTCGGAAGAACTCCAGAGCTTCCTTATTAAACAAGCTGACTTTAAAGAATTCGGACACGCGAGGGAAAAGAAGTATCATTGCGAACTTGATCATTTGCTTCTTGTTATTGAAGTCCGCAAGAGTAGTTGCCATTTTGGCAAAGGACGAGTTGTTGTCCTTAATTGTGCCCGCATTCATGCCAAAAACTGCGGACGCAATCACATCAATTGTGTAGTAATTCGCCGTTTTGAGCATGTCAACTGTCACATTGCCACTTTGTTTTGCCTTCGATATCAAATCCTCCACCCATTCCTTTCCCACCGAATTGAAATACGTCATCATTCTGCGAATTTTTCCAGTTGTGAAAGTAGGACTGACGGAGGATCGCACTCCTTTCCATTCATCCCCACTCAAGGCTATTAACATTTTTTGCAGGACTTCGCCCTGGCCTTGGAAAAATTCAGCTCTACGCCTGTCCACAAAATGGTCGAAATCTTTTATAAGAATTTTCTTCAGGAGATCTATATCCTTAACGAGGATCATGGGTTTCCCCATTTCTATAAATCCACAAAATTTGTCCGGCCCGAGGTTCTTGTACACGAAGTCGTCCTTGTCGAGAAGCGTTTTTCTCCCGAGAAAAAAGTCCAGCGTAGTGAGGGCCTTGGAGGTGTCGATCTCTTTGACTCCATACTTCTTCCAGTAGTTCTTTGTTGAGGTCTTGGACAAGTAGAGATACAGTAGAAGACCTCCAATAATTAAGGTTGCAAGTAATATGAACCACATTTTAAAGCGAACTACTGATAGTTTTGAGTATATAAAGTACGCTCGAATGAGAATCCTCCAGAGATGAGATGAAACTGGATGAAAGAGCAGACTGGAAGTTGGAATAGTATATGCTCATATGTGTTTCCAGCTCAGTTTTGCTCAGACAACAATCCATCCTTGAGTATATTATAGTCCAGTCGTGTTATGCTTAGAATGAAGATCAATTTTCATATCGCGTATTGATGCTCCATATACATACGTTTAGTAGTTACGTACTGGACAAGCTTAGTAAGTATGATGCTTTTTTGCTCCTCAAAGTCATTTCAAGGCCAGCATTGTTTACAGAGCAGATTACAGAGAAGAACGAACGCAATGCATCAAATTAAAGCTACAAAAACCATTTGACCACTTGTCATGAAACGTTATGTACCGTTATCATGCTTAATTGCGTTCCTGGTACCTGCATCCAGAAGCACCATCACGCTCTTCATTGCACAGCTCCAAATCGATACGAGCAATTTCAATTGATTAGTCAACGAATTTAAATAGCTTAAATAGTCTTCATTTTATTTATCTTTGGTAGAAAGTACAAAGTTATAAAATACGTTATCTCGTCTTGCCTCGAAATGATATTTTTCACAAAACTTAACATTTTCCGGGAGCATTTAAGATTCACAAAACCATACTTACTCGCTTCGCAGTAAAAGGTAACGTGATTTATATTTAGATTACTGTGATTTCAACTTTTCCCTTTTGATACGTCCACTTTTGATAACCGAATCGTAAAAGAGTTTCCCGAAGAGGATCATAAAGGAGCCGTAAACAGCGACAAACGCCTTTATGCTCGTTGAGTAGCGAACGCAGTCGAAGCCGGCTTCTGCTCCAGGAAAATAATATGCACATTTATAAAATAAAATAAAATATGTTTATTGAAGCTAAATTGTTTTCAACTTGGGTTTGGGCAACTTACGTTTGTAGTAAATTGAAATTAAATTGATTGACAGTCCGATGATCATTTGAGAAAGCTGTAAAGTGGTGATTAGGTTGGCTATTCTTGTTGGCACATTTACTCCCAATGCCTGTGTCGACAAAATTTACAACAAAAATTTATCGTACAAAATTAAAATGCTTGCGCAAATCAGTGACTGTGTCCCACCGAATTCGCATTGATTTGATATTTTACTTAAGAGTTTTAGGAACGAGTTAGTATTTGTAATAGAGGCTTTACCCGTAAGGCGAAGTATGGGTACATGAGCGAATGAACACCGTAATTGAGCAATGCGTACCATCTTTGTATTGGCTCAAGCATGGCAGCTAAAGATGGGTTTTAAAAAAATTAAATTAGAATTCTCATGAACTTTTTAGAATGTTTAACACGGTTAACTTAACTTATTCTTGCATACCTAAAACCCATGTAACCATCATAGTCACGAGATGATGATACCTGAAAATATTAGAAAGAAAGGTTACAAATTTGCCTACAAAAGTTTCATAAAATGAATTTGAAGGAAATAATTGGAATTCCAAAATCAAAAATCTGATGCTCGTTGATGGGGACTGACATTCAAAATCTCTAAATTGACATATTCGCCTCTATTCGGCTCATATTAAGATCCCTATACATTCTGATCATTCTCACTTTTGCCCGGACCAGCAGACTAACATAATGGGCTCGTGTGATGACTAGCTGAAGTTTGCAAAATATTCACTCATTCCGTAAAGAACATTTGAAGTCCATCCCATTACTCATTCACGGTATAATATATAGAGAGCTTCGCATTTCCTATGGGCGTTGATTTGCTCACAATATCGCACAGGGTAGCACACGCAGAACCTCGATAATATGCATTTAAAATGCAATCACTCATTTTTTAAATATAAATTATTTTATCGAGCACGTCTTTCCGTACTTTCTGCACTTGCTTGTTCGATGGCGATCGAGGCTACACCGGCTACGTTACGATCACATTTTTACGGAAAAAGTAGGTCGAAAGAAACACAATTTGATGACTCCTCGTAAATCATACCGACTATTCTGTAAAAACCCCGTTTATTTTCAAAACACATCCGCTGAAGTATATGACAATGGACAGGTAGGGGGAGAGCAAAGAATATTTATCTATCAAAACTTGCCATTGAAGAAAAATTAACGGTCTCTTGCGTAAAATAATGAAAAGAGTGTCCCCGAGCTCCCAGAATTTCGAAAGTGCCATGGCCAGTCTAATAAAAATGTTTCAAATTAGTAAGATTTCTTTCAAAGTTAAAGTATTATTTTTTCTTTGAAAATCATATCTCAGCTCACCCCCAGAAAGTGGTTGGTACATCCATGAATCTCCTGAAAAGGAATAAATCGAATGAGTCCAGGATATCGTGAGATTCAATTTTTATTTTAATAGTGTGCGTATCCCACTTCAAACACTTACTTTAAGCAAATACTACTGTAAAGTCCATTTGGCTGCTGGAACACATCCAAAAATCCTGGCAGCATTCGAGTAAACCCAAAAATGGAGAATATCCCTAAATGTAAATTCCACCAGAAAAGGGGCCACTTCAGCTCAAAAGCTGTCCTACTTTTCATATACTCTTTCAGTCCAAAAATGACCGTAATATATACCGCTCCAGCGTAAAACGCCGCCCTCCAATTACTGCTGACGAAGTTATGCCAGTAGTCCGGATCCTTGATCACAATCGACTCGAACTCAAACGGCTCAAAGTTCCTGAAGTTCTCAAAGGACCAGCCGAAGGGTCGGCGGCCGACAAGTTTCTCCAAGGAAATGCTCGTGTTCGCCATCACGCTGAAAGGAACTGCCGGTGCGCGGTGCCCAATGACTTCTCTCTCTCTCTCTGTTTTGCACGAATGCTTCAGAAGAACTGAAGCAAATGTGATTAGTGACGAGAAAAACTGAGGGAATATTACTTCACTCCTTGACTCGACCTAAACTGGATTTTTCTCTTCAAGAAATCGGGCTTTCCGAAAGGATTTTTAAAACTTTATATTTTAATATATGAATAAGAGGTAGCACTTTCTTGACATTATAGTCGTAGTAGCAGACCATCATTTTTTCCCATGAGCAATAATGAAATGGCTCAAGTGCACGGGTAAGTTTTTTCTCTGCTGTCAAGCGGAAATCAGCTCAGACTTCAGACACACTTACTTTTACACGCTTGGCAAAGAAAATTGCCATATCGAAGGATTGCATACCTGTGAGCCATTTCCGTTTCTGAATATCATTTCACTTGGTTTAAGCCTTTTGTGAAAATCCCACGATGATAACATCCACATTTTATATTGTATTTAAATGCAAGTTGTGCAAGAAAATCGGTCCGTCATATGTACTTTGATTCTTGTACACAGTAAATTAACCTATAATTATAGTAACAATATGTTGTAATGTTGTGTTTAAAAAGTGTGTGAGCACATTCGTTGAATTTTATAGAATTATATTAGAAAAAATATATTTCTTGCCTGTATGTAACATTAAAGTAACAATGTAGCTGTAATGCTAGTGTGATGCTTATATATACCTTTTGTATATTGGTGTCAACCGTCTGCTGTACTCGCAGTCGCAGTTTGAGCTAAATACTAGGGAAATTAGTTTATTAGAAATGTCATCTCTTGTCACGTTTGTAACTGTAAGAGAAAAGCGCACTGTTGCCTTCGTCTGTATTTTAACTGTGTACTGCAAGTGCAACGGAGAGGAGACCATGCTTTTTCACGTGCTTCGTTCGTGTTCATAAGTTCTGTCAAGACTGACGACTGACTCGGGAAGAATTTTGCGTTGACTGTCTCAAACTTGTGTATTTTTGCTTGGTCTGACGCAAACCGTAATCCGTAAGGATTAATACTAGATAAATCTAATGCGCCATGTCCACTCGTATCTATAATTCATGATTCTTTCCATTATTTGCCAAATCTCACGCTCACCTTGAGCCTATTCGGACTCGGAATTCGAAATGTCATAAATATATCCTAGCGAAACCGAAGTTCGATTCGAGGAGAACCAGGAGAGTCGCTTAATATTTTATGAAGGGCCGTATTATCTGCAATCGCCTTGCATCAATATTTCATACAGTTTCATATACGCGTTTTGTGTATGTCATCCTGCTGTTGTTTTCATAAACGTGAAATGTTCTCCAATTGATTTCCGGGTATTTCACTGACGTTTTCCCTGTGAACAAATATAATATTCTCAATCATGTATAATAAAGCGATGACGAACGTGCTTAATTGTGATTAGAAATAGGGCATAATAATATATGAGACCAATGAGAAATGTCCATCCCAGAATTTTGCTTTTCAAAGCTGTTCTGCCCAAGACTTAAAACATGCCTGCATTTTCTTTTCTGTCAGATTGAGACTCGAACAATTCTTTAAGTTTTTTTTTCACTATCCGCCGGCAAGCGTCACCGACGATGTAACCACATGCTGTCAACATTGGTCTTGTACAAGACACCAGGCCGTTCTCAGGAAAATAAGGTTGAAGGTGCGACAACCTTCCAATGAACCAAACAAACCAGGGATCTCCTTTAGAATCTGAAGGTGCATTTTATGAACACCGCTGTACAGCAGGAAAAACTTGATGAAACTTGTTTGATTTTACTCCGATTTAGCTGCTTAAATAGAAGTTCTCTGGTAATTTTCCCACAGGTCTCTCATACGTGCAAACATATAATGCAAAAAATATACAGAGACGGTGGTATCCAATATAACATCCGCCAGCCAGCTAAGGAAATTCATGGATTTGGATTTATGAATATCTCAAGTTCTATATCTTTGTACTTCATATGAATGTTCAACTTTATATGTTGTTAGCACATCGTGTCAGTTACACAGTCACGATGAGACCAGCTTTGTCTAACTTTGACCGCCTAATGAAAACAAAAAAATTACCATGCTGCTCATACCTATGAGAAGCCAACAAGGGATAAAATAAAAAAACTAAAAATACATTGTATCACCCACAAATTAACACTTGTCCCAAATTAAGACTGAACCCAAGTAGATTGTCCGAGAAGAGGATCCATGGAACTCCAGAAAACGCGGAGGATAACCGTGTCTCGGTCGTTTATCCAGTTGGGGCATGGCCAGACCACCCAAAAAGAAGTTGCTCTTTTAAGGGTGGCGAATCATGACTGCGTATATATATTATGACAGTGCTTACAAATTGCAAAATTAATTATCATGAAAAAGTATTTAAATCTGATATATATATTTAGTTTGTGAAATAAAGAAATCAAAGTTGTTTGCTTGTTCATGGCTTCTTCCAGATATTCAATTCATTCCACTTTGAATATATATTCATATATATATTCATTCCACATGTGCGATGTGTGGTGATGAGGATCTATCGAGAGGTTATACAATCATCGTATCCAGTTGACAGGATCCATATTTTGGTCCGTTGATTAGTGATTAACGCCAATGTCAACATATCAAAGTGATGATAAGATAGAAATGGAATGTTCGAGGTGAAGCTTTTCATGATTCTGGTGAGAACCTATAACAGGCAACACAATATTTAGTAAATCAACATCGAGTCACCCGTATTAGGTTAGGACCTGCCCTTGGGTCAAATAAAACTCCTACGCTAATTTTAAACGACCCTCAGATATGGTGCCTATTGTTGGCGACGATGGTACGTACACCTTTTTTATTATATCATATTTTCCTGAATAAAATCCTTTACTGAAAGTAGAACACCAATAATTGTTAATAAATATTGTTGTATATTGTTCCAGAATGCCCATACGACGAGATAATCGACATAATCAAGAATTCTCCCCTTTACAACGTATTTCTCACTGGAAGACGATGGATCACTATAGCACGAGCAATTGGAGTATCCGCAAAAATTCTGAATACAGCGAGGACACGCTACCTCTCGCAAAGTGTGCCCGTCATAGACGTATTCAAGGAGATCCTGACAAGTTGGAGGGTGGAACAAGGCAATGGAGCCAAGCTCACTTTGCTCATTGCAGCATTCGAAACGAGTGGATTGACTGATTTGGCTCGTGAGATTTCTTAATAATTGTGTCTGAGGGTCACACTCTGACAAGTTGACTCTCGGGAAAATATATTATTGTATCATATTGTATTAAGTATCAAATGCGTTTGATACTTTTCCAGATTCGCTGCGAGCCAGGTTTGGAATGACAAGCTCGGGCTGAAATAATACATGACGATGCTGATGAAGCTAAAAAAAAGCTTTCAACTGTCTCAATTTTTACTCCATTTTATTACAACAAAAACTTTATGGCAATATAAGAAAACATGCGTCGTTAATTGTACGTTGTTTACAAGGTTTATATATGTTACAGATTAGATTACAAAAAAACGTTAGCCTTTTTTTATAAATAGTTTAAAATTACTTTAGAAGTTTTATCTTTCATCTTCATCGCCCCTGAAAGAACAACTTCTCTTTGGCTTGTGTGGCCTTGCCCCAACTGGATAAACGACGGAGACACGGTTATCCTCCGCGTTTTCCAGAGTTCCATCCATCCTCTCGGACAAGCTGCTTGGATTCAGTCTTAATTTGGGACAAGTGTTCACGTGTGGATGATACAAGTGAAATCTCTGTAGTTCTGCCCTGCTCTCCAGTGTCCAATCCACATGTTTATCTGAGACTTCCGTTATCGGAAGACCTGAAAAGGGTTGGAATGGATCGACCACATACTCCCTTCGAGAGTTGTCCCTAAAACAAAGCAATTTTTAAAAAAAATTAAGTAAAAGCAAATGTTTTCTAATGGGAATTCTCAGTAAGGGTTGGGCTACATAGTTCATTGAACAAATTACCATGTGATATTGGAAACGCCTAGGAAGTGACGCCTATACTCTTCCGACACGATTTCGCTATTACACTGGCCGTACTCCTCGAGCTTTGAGTAGTAGAGGACGATAGCGACACACATTTCTAATAATAATGAATGTATGATAATATACAATATATGTGATTTAAGTGATAATATATATGATAACATATGATGCTCACCTTGCCTCGTTGAGAACCCACCCACCACTGTTCCATTCGCCCACGTGTTATCATACGTGCAACCTTGTTAAAAAACCCGAAAAAATCACGTAATCTCGTCATCATTTCTTTGAAGATGCAGTTATTGTAGAACACACTTACGGACAGTTAGCTGATCTCCAGGCAGAATTTTCACTTCTTTGCGAAGTGCCCTGAATTGTTGATAAGTAATGCCGTAGTTGTCATCCGACATTATCCACGGGAGTTCCCGATTTGCACGGAAATGCTGAAGTTTTAGTCCTTGCCCGGAGTTGTGTGCATGAAGGAATCCTGCGGCCACACTTATTCCATCCTTCGGAAGCATTCTTCGAGTGCATTCCGAGCTACAATGGGCATAGGTGGTGTGGTCGGCGGTGAAGGGTGGGATAAGAATTGTCGGGGTTTGCCCTGGGGATGGAGTTCGGACAACCATGAGAGCTGCATCGTTAGGCCTAAGATTTCCAGTGTAAAACATATCAATGCTGGCTTCCACAACTATTCCAAGTTGTTGATCAGGATTGTCGTAATGAGTCTGGAAGAGAATGAACTCGTCTTCCTCAGTGCCAATTGGTACTCCAACGTGAGGCGGAAAGAAGAATCTCTGAAGATTAATCGAATCATAATAAAGTCAAATCCAATTTAATATTTATGGTGCAATTATGTATCGCAAATGTAGACTTGACAAGATTTTCGTTACCCTTCCTCCAATTGCCCATGACTGGAAAAACTCTGTACAATACTCTGTTGGCATTGGTCCAACTGGCTGTGCCAGATTTAGACACGATTGTCCCCTCAAATTGACAAAAGGTCCAAACAAGCTAGCTGGATCGACGCCGTCTGGAGCGTGACATTTGTAAATGGAAATGTGGTGGGAATGTCGGCGACTTTCTTCTGTGGGAAATCTCACTTCCAACTGTAATCACAGTTAACGCATGAAGCAATATGAAGTTATCATGAAAATAATTATCGTAAAAATTTGTGCAACCAAATTATCTTACTCCAACAACATGATGCTTCCTTCTCAGTTGTGGAGGAGCGTGGATAGTGCACCAATACGTTGTATCATCCGATGGCATTTCAAATCTCGTCATTGCAGTCCAAACACTCAAATCCGTTAAATTCTGCTCCACTCCCCCTCCCTCAATTCCAACCAGATTACCCTCCTCATCCCTATACACTTGCGGAGAATAATCTGGCTGCAGAAGATAAACTTGGAACACTCCCCGATTCTCGTAATGATACTCAGTCTCATCATCCTCCCCCAAAGCCCAAATCAACGAAATTTTATCCTCCGTGATTGGATAGTCTTGAGGATCACACGTGTCAAAAGCTCTGGAGAAACTGAGATATGTTCCTGATTCACTCTCCCACGCAGAATGCAACTCCCAATCTTGATTCGGATCAATTTCTGGAGCCCAGTCTCCCACTCCATGTCTATCCGTAAAATAAGTTTTTCCTCCTGGAGTCACTCCTCCAATCACAATATCCGCTCCTGTCATCTTCCCATTTCTTGACAGACCGAAACCAACATATCCCCTAGTCGCCGCTGTCACATTGAACCTTATCCGTTCCTGCTCCCAGTCCACTATCCATTCCAGTTGAAATCTCCCTTCGTATCCATCCAGCATTTCGACACGATGGAAGGGATTATTCCCAACCATGTACGCACTTCCATACGAAGGAATCTCCAACAAGCCAAATATAACAATTAGCAAAAAACTCAGCCATCGTCTACCTGATGGAATCTGACAAACTTGGAAGGTTCCCATATTTCACAGGAAAGTAGAAAAAAATCTGATGCCTCCAGTTTTCCTCAGCTTATAATGACTACTCTGTTCCAGTTGTATCCAAATACTGAAACGCAACCTCACAGATTAGTATTTTAATTGAGCGACTAACTTTTTCTTTTCATGCTTCTTGCTTCTTCCCACACACACACAAGTTTTAGTTGCATGCAACGTTTTAGCATCTGTAGCTGTAAATATTTTTAATCCAGCTCCAGCTCGAAGGCTTGTTTATTTATGCTTGGTGTTGGTATGATTAAAGTCTCTCTATCATCTCTCTCTATATGGACTGCGCATTTCATGCATCACTGCATGCCTTCATGATGTATGTGACGAGTTAGCAGAGGTGTACACTTTTCATCAAAAAATTATCTTAATATGTATCATTAATTTAACTTGTATACATTTCATACATTCATGCATAACAATGTGCGCGTCGTTGCTGCACGAGTGCGAGCCCGATGCACTCGTCGTCGTCGTTGTGTTTTACTCGCAGAGAGGCAGGCAGACAATGATAACAATCATTATTTTGTTAAAATTATTCTTTAAAAAAAGAGGCATTAAACAATGAAGAACTTTTTTCTCCCTGATCTGCTCAGAAACATCATTAACATCATTACCTGTGGAGTGTGTGTGTACCTTTTGTCCATGTTTGACACTTCAACAAGTAAAGTTTTATTTACTTGAGCACTATAGCCACTGACGATGAGTAAAGTTGGATAGTGCAGCATAGTTGCAGTTTTGCTTTTTTGCCTAAAGGAATACATGCTACATAGAGCAGCAAGGAATTCCTCCAGTGGTCTAGTGGTACATCAGTGGTATGGCATTGCTCCAGGATGTGTGGGCGGTGTTGCATAACCGAATCTGATAAGGTGAGGAGAGTGAAGTTGAGACAAGCAGGCAGAAGCTCTGCGCTCGTCGGACATGACGAGCAACATATAAAACACGTGCAAGGCACATCCTTGTACTTGTTCAATTGTAGGGAAAATGGAAGACGAGTTATGCTGATGAGATGAGACTATATAAATTGCTCAAATTCCTTTTGCTCTTGGTACAGATACTCCACACATAAAATGGGAAACAATCAGACATGCAAAAAGTCAGGAACACCTATGCTCATACTCAACCATTGGATATTCAGTATATTATTGTAAAATATTTTTTTAATTTGTGAATCAGAGAGCAAAAAGGTGTTATTTACATCGGAAGGGGTGTGAACACCCATTTCAGATCGAGTCATGTATCCTTTCATCTTTTTATCCTATTTGTTCTGTTTCCCAACATTCCCCGCTGCGTGATGTATGGTGTTTTCGCATCGTCGAGCACGTAGCACTGAAAAAGTCAATTAGTATAATTTTATGCGAGGCTCGGCAGATCAACTCACTGGCGTAGCAAAAACATGGTTTTTAAATCATTGGAATGAATGAATATATAGGATCAGAATTGTCTGAGGGCTGGAGAAGTTTATTTTAGGTAGTTGGTGATTTCCCAATGACACATGGAACACGAAATGCGTTTCAATGTAACGGATATGGTGGATCTGGGTGCCCAGTGTGGATCACTTATTTTTTAGTCATGTCCTTAATCTTCCCGAAAGGATGGGTGGATCACGATGATCGTAAGAAACTGGTTTGAACTTCATGCTAGAATGCTTTGTAACTGGTCCAGACGTTTATCTGGGTCAGGTATATTTTCATTTGCGATCAAGGTCGGACAATTCTCTGGATTTCCGTAAGGAAGTGTGTACGTGTGCAACGAAGATACTCACCTCCTTACCCACCGGAACCAAACCCATTTCTTATGAACAAAAATATCTTCTTGGTCTACGAACAAAGTCGGACATGATTTGCAAGAATCTCATTTTAGAAGTTTGTTTATTTCATGATCCTCACAAAAAATCTCATATTTACTTTTGAGTTCATGGATCTACTTCAGGAATGCCTTTTGCCAGCTCAGCCATGATAACCTTGAACCCATCCATGAACTCCAGAGCACTCGGGTAGATTTGCTCAGGTGGGAGAAGGTGACCATACTGGCCTTTGTCACGAAGTTCATAACTGTACGTGAGGTTAACCTTTAATGTGTCCCACGCCCAGTCCATGCTGCTTCCAGTTGCAGTATCTACAATGTACAAAACAATTACATAGTTCTAAATTAATTAAATGTCAAAGTTTTCCACATAGATTAAATTGGAATATATGGACTTACACATCAGTTCGAAAATGCTTCCTGCTGTAAAATTCATTCCATATTTTTCTCCATGAGCTTCAGCAGCTAGATTTGCGATGTTCATCTTCACAGACACAATACACAAAAGAATACTTTTAAAATGTTTTTTGACGTTGCCATAAAATATTCACTTAGAATGAAATAGTATATTTATCTTTTGTTCTTTCTGTACGTAAGTGTTATATTGTGGAATGCGATCAGCATTGAATCCAGTCGGAAGGAGGATGTACTGTCCAGCACTATGTAAACTCAGGTAAAACACAAGCCGGTCGGAGATTGTCACGAGGAAGTCTCGCATTGCAGCAGTTTCGTCGTCAGAAAAGGGACTGAGTCCGGCAAAGGTATTGCTGCAAGGGTCAGGGGATGCTCCTCCATTTTCTGCATCAATATATTCATGGACAAAAGTTGATAACATAATTAAAATTAACGGTTCAACGTCTCCTCCATCAACTTACCTAGCCAATGATAATCATAGTTGCGGTTCAAATCCGTTCCAATGCATCCCACAGGAGAGCCATTGTGTGACCTTGAAAAAATGAAAATTCAAGGTTATGAAGGGAATTATTTTCTTTGAGATCTAATAATCCATACATCTTTTGTTGATGATGTTCTGAGTACACCTGAAATATTTACCTTGATTTTCTCCAGTATCGATCCTATGAAAAAATATAAATATTTGAAAATAATGCTCCTTTCGTTGGATTTGTAAAAATTGGGAACACAATATGCAGTTTTAAATTGTTAAAATATCACTGCGTGAATGACTCACAGTTGTATGGGTATACTCATATCCGTCTGGATTCGTTATTGGCAAGATGTAGAAATCGAATTCATCGAGTAAAGCGAGGATTTCAGGATCCTCACTATTGAGCAACTGGTCTATGATGTATGTGCAAACGGCTCCTGTTATCCATCTTTTGGAACATCAGATGTCAGTAGATACATTGTTAACTTACCTGAAAAATTGTGCACTTTTATTATGAGCAAAAGTATAATATATTATGTGGTGCGACGAACTTACTCCCTCGCATGAATATCTGGAATATAAATATTGACGCATATGTACTAATCATCACATACAATTATGTAGAGATCTATAATGACGCTTGAAATCGATAAACTTCTTATTACTCGCGTCAATCCACACAGCCTGCCTTGTTTCTCCAGATTTGGTGATCTTGATAGCTTTCATGTCTCTTCCTTCATAAGTCAAACCTACGGAGAATGTTGATGCGATGGTGTTGTGCATAGCAGCTTGATCGTCAAGAAATTGGTGAATCTGTTGGGCATAAATAAAGTTAAATTATTGCTTAATGGCATCTGCAGATGGTCTTTTAAAATTTTCTACTAAAGCTTCTGCCTGTTCCTTACATCCTCAAGTGTGTAATATCGGTCCCATTCCAGCGAGCCATTCACAATTTGGTCCTTGTTGATTTTCTCCAAATTGATAATCCTGTATTTAAGTCAAGGATAACGATCTCAATCATGGCATGAGTGTTGTGCAATCTAAACTTCTAGCAAACTTTTACATACTTTTGGACATCTTGGACCAGGGTCTCAATTTTGATCTGCATTTTATCAATTACATTCTCTGCAAGCTGAGGGGAAACGAGCACATCTGCATATTCCCGATTACCGAGCAAGAGATTCGCCTTAACAAAAAAGGTAAACTCTGTAATTTACTAATTTACCCTGTTTCAAAAGGTTAAGACTTAAAACCGTTATACCCCGGCGGATTCCAGTGATTTCACTTCCTTCCATTCCTCCGCATTCTTGGGGTACATGCGGACAACCTTGTTCCCAGAGTAGTCCACTAGTTCTCCATGAGTCAAGGTGGCAAGTAGGCAAATGCCTACGACAACACTTACCCCTGGCTTCATTGTCTCGTAATTTAAGCCAAGTAATTAATTCTTGCTCGAGAAACAATTTGTTGCAAGAAGCATGAAACGCGAAGGAATGAATAGAAGTCCGCTGGTGAAGTACTTATTTGTAATTATGTGGGACTGGAATGGCTGGATACACTTTTCTGGCTCTGATGAGTGATGAGTTTTCATCCTGTTTACGAAGCATGAGCATATCAAAACGGTTAAAACGAAGGAGATTATACAATTATTGCAAGTGTGCCAAAACTGCCACACTTATGTAATCTAATTGTGATGAGAGAATGAAGGACAAAAAACATTTATCTTGTTTATTATCTTACAGATTGTTTAATCAGTATACACTCCTTCAGGACTTCATCTTCATTCTGAATATTGACATGTTTTTACAGCTTCACTTTTGACTTTTTATATAATTTGTAGGTTATCACAGTACGCACAACAGATCGAGAGCCCAATACATTTAATTATGTGTTGTTTACTACATGGTTTTGATTGTGAATATCAAAATGTGTACATTACCTCATACTTTACAGTCTTTACATCATGGAAAATAAAAACATCAAAGAAAACCTATTAAAAAGTTGGCAGCGTTTTAAGAAGAACATTATGAACACTTTTGTTGTAGGATTTTTAGGTTTTCCGTATACAAATAATTTTGGAATACAGATACAACCTTGAGATGTTATAATTTTGTTTTTAAAAATGCTCTAGGTATTTTAGAGGCCAGGACAAAGGCTGTAACGGCTGGCGTGTGGTTATTTTATTTATATATTTGTCATCATTGATTATGCATGTTTTCTGTAAGAATGGCATTGTTTCCAATCCATGTTATTCATGATTTCCATTAGACAGGATGCTGTCTGTTAACATTCAAAATATTTCATGGTACGCGAACCAAACTTTGCGGATGTAAATTTAATACGCGACTCCAAGTGTGACAATTATGTAAAAATTAAAAATTAGCTGTATAAAAGTTACACAATGTGACTGGGATGGGGTATGTCCAAATAATGGAAAACGTGTTGTACTGATGGCATTATGTATATTCGGAATTTTAAACTGTGCGAAATTCCGATATTCCGAACTGAACACTCATACAAAACCACGCCAATTCCGGATTACTTTTTATTTTTGTCCGGTTCAAATACAAGACAGACACTGGAATTGGATATCCTCGGAGTGAATTTTTTTCTCGCAAAATATCCATCAAAATGTTGGCGGATCATATTCTCTAATTTCAAATATTTGCAGTATGGCCGCAGGCTTAAAAATTGTGGAACCGTGGAACGTCTACTTTGTGACAGGAATTTCAGTGTCATTTTTGGTGGTATATGGGCTTCACTGGATGAATCCGTGTAGAGAATCTTTGGCTCCAGTAAAAAGCTTCCATGAAATGTTTCAGGGGCCGATTGAAGTGCATAGCAACAAAATCTCTTTTCTTTTAGAGGTAACATCTTAATTATTACTGTTTTCAGTGGTTCCCGAAAAATCATTACAATTTTTCCAGGGTAGCCAACGAATACTTTTGATTGAATTTCCATGGCCGAAATCCCAGAAAAGTCCCAAAAAGTATTTCACAAAAAATGGGAATGTAGAATACATGAAGCAATAGTTCATTTAAAGTACATTGGTAAAACGTTTGGTATCGAGTTTTCCGGAATCTTAGGAATCCAGTAAAACAGTTTCGCTTTTATTTTTTGCACGCTTTTATCCGAGTCGAATATCACCAAAAATGCTGGAGAAAGGTTTTCTCCAGGAAGATTTTCCTGGAAACAAATACTGTTCATTGTGTTCATCGCGTTTTATTTTCTCGGAGGGCAGCCAGTTTTCTC
>JAQFZW010001788.1:0-22687 GCA_034687055.1 Heteromurus nitidus
ATCCCATCATGCATGCATGCATGCAAACGATGCCAAGTGACGACTACAAGAGAATCGGTATCCTTTCTTTTGAGCAAGATGCTCCTCTTAGCGCTCTTCCTTGTCTTTTTACCTTAAAACCACAACCGCTATAAACGGATAAATAAAAAAGGAGAGATATGTAGAATAAAAGGATGTTCACGTGCAAGAAGCCTGAAAGTAGAATCCATCTCTTTCTACTATACCACATGCCTTTATTACATTAGACGCACAAATAGGTACGCTATAAGCATACTCAAATCGAATTGGATGTGCATTTTCCTTCAGTTCTCTGTCACAAAGGATTTGAGAGAAATGTGGTTAGATTACATCAAACATCTTGAAATTGGGAATTAATCCATTTCACATATTTTTATTCGCAGTAGCAAAATACGAGTTTAAATATAAACAGAGGAGAGCATGTGCTTTACTCAGAGGAATGTTTTCATTCGAAAGGTGAGGTTCTTACGGAATCAAAAAATGTTCTCTTGCTTTTCCCTGTGAGCCCAGATGAAATAACGTTCTGCAAAGCAGAATGAATGTGGGCATGTATCTGTGTCTCCGTAATCCGTGTAAAAATGTATATACGAGGTGAGTAGCATGGCGCGGTACTTCTGTCAAAAAACATTTGTACTTGCACTTGTTAAAGAGTTTAGTACGAACAACTCTGTCTCTCCCTCTACTCTACATTATATCTACACAAAAAAAGCCCAGTGCGGATAACATGTGAATCGATAGTATAAGCATGATGGTTATAAAATCGTGGTTCTGTGCTCATGTTGAACATGTAAATGTACGTTCACTGACTGCATGACAAGTCAGTCTGTAAATAAGGATGAAACCGATGCGATACAACATTGGGGTTTTATGTATACCTTCTCACTCACTCACTTTGTGTTATTGGGCAGAATGGGATTTGATGTGAAGTGATATGAGAGATGTTATGTACAAGCACAAGTATATTTATATCAAAAAAAAGTTGAGCTCAACTCAAGCTCAGCTCATCTCTGTTATACAGGAAGCCCTCTCATCTCTCTTCTTGTGCAATGCGTTAGTATATAAGTGGAGTCGTCGTTGCAGCAAAAACAATCGCGGTAGGTATATCATATCAGTATCAACACACACACACACATACACAAGACGGTCAGAAGAAAACACTTGATACTCGTCGGGAAATGCCTATCTACATCTGTGCTCCTATTCTAATACCTCTCTTTCTTGAGTACAAATGCAATGCATCAAAAACTCTCCACTATTTTCTTCGTACATGAATGCCTCTCTCTAATATACTTGTCCTCTGCAAAAGCAGAGGTAAGAAATCTCCCTTGTTGCACACAAACACACACACACACACACACACAACTGCACTCACTCACTGGCATACCTTTTTATCCATCCGTATTGCAATTGAGCCGATATTTATAGTGTGTAGTTTGGCATTTCGTTAGCTCTCTTCTCTTGCCTGTATGCCAGTCCATGTTATCCCGTATGCAGCAGCAGAAGAGGCAGAGGGTCTAGTGCATTATTTACTTTTTACGGATTTTACCTTTGTAGCTGTCTGTAACGATGATAATTACACATAAGATACAATTTTTTACGATTGTTATGATATTCCTGTTGATCCCTTTTGTTACGAAAGGTTGATAGTTTTTGAGTGATTTTCTATCTGAAGACGAATGTGTACATGCAACTTTGACAGTTTGTCAACACACTTTTTCTAATTCTGGGTGCATTGGATACACGAAATGTTGAATGTGAATGATTTTTTGAAAGTGTCCATTTCTCTCGAAAAAATGATAAATTTGTGTGAAGATAAGGTTGATTGATGGCAAATAAAAGTTAAAGTGTAAATCCGTGTTGTTTATGACGAAGTTAACTTGACTGCATTGGAATATGCTGGATTTTACTGCATTGTCGAAGGTAAGTTTAGAATGACCCAGAGTGTATCATCACTCTTGATATCGGTGTTATCTGTAAAAGCATGCTCTCATGGTTAGTTTTATCAAATACAGAGTAATTAAAAGTGTGAAAATTTGCACGCACAATTTCATTGATTGATATATATGCACACTGCTCTCATTCACTCGTTACTCATGTTTGTGTGAGCAATTAATGAGAAATGTCGAGTTGAGATGAGCTACACCTTTTCTTGACAAGAGTCCACATATATTTGCTAATTTATGTTGTGAGGTTGATTGTGTGTGTTGATGTGTTTTCTCCGCGATAAGGTATGAATGAGGTATGCAATACGTCAAGTTTATCAGGGTGATTGGATTGAATTGGATGGTGTGAAGTGAATCGATTTCTTAATTGAGCAAACGATATAAAACAGTGGAAATATGTGCTAGTGCTACCATCGTGTCACTGTCAATAATCAATACATGTCAAAGCGCGTGCAATTACATATAGAATTGCATCGTGTGTATTTTTACTTGTGATTACACTCTTTTGAAACTCGTGGAGTTTAATTGCACAAAACAAAGTTGGCAGGTTTGGTCCACCTCGTGTCAGGATGACGTAATGTTTCCAATGTAAAATATAATTTGTGACAGAACATGTGCACGCGCATGTCAACATAAAATGAGATTGGTAGTCCAAAAGTAACAAGCTGAAATGTAGAAGAAAGGGTTTAATTTCCGGTGTGCTAATTACGAGCGCAGGGAGCCCTTGGAATGGAATTTAAATTGTTTCACTTGGTCGGGAGACGTAAATGAATGAGACAATGCGTGGACATCTCGATATACTTAATTGGTCCTTTTTGTTTCGTCACTAGTCATCGATTATGTCACGTTTTTAGTTCAAATTGAGCCGAGTCCCTTAAAATAGTGTTACGTGTGTGTGAGAAATGACATTAGTATATCAAACATTTCTACAAATATTCCTTTCTGGTAGCTTTCAAAGTTTGTGATAACCAGCAATTAATGTGCGAAAGGCTCTTATGTACATGTGAAGTTGGCTTGCATGAGCTTAGGTTGACAGAGCACGAGCACAACACAGCTTTCGTTACGGTCGTGCTCAAATCTTATTATTACAATGACCAACCATTACAATAAATTATAAATAGCCAACGTCATATCCTTTATCTTAGCATGCACTATATTATATAACACACACTATTACATAAAGCTTAATTAAGTTGTTTGTGCACATCATTTATTTGGCAAATGATGTCTGCGCTCAAATGTGAACAAAAAATATTGCACGATGTCAAATTGCAAAGCAAAAGCAGAGAATGGAAAGCATATACGTTGGATATACATAACCGCGCAGTCAACAATAATCTTGGTTTTATCAAATGAGCAAATGTCCCAGAATAAATCATTTAGATTTTAGATTGAGAGCGAAGAGCAAACGCAGGTCTGTAAATATTATAAGACTATATCAATGGAAATAATTTAATGTGCAACAATCAATGTCAATTTTTCGCTGCATTCTTATGTCTGATCCTGCTCTTATGACTTAATCCTGAATCTAGTCTTGGTGTACATAACTAAATGGTCGAATGAACTTGTTTTTATGTACATTTTTTACTCTCCCACAACCAGTCTCTCAACATCAATATTTTTTCTTGATCTTTCATATCCATTTGCATCTCCTCGTGTGTGTTCATTCCAATTAGGATAAAGTGATGTCTCTTACTCGTTTCATTCGCAGTATTTGACATTCACATTCACATGATGGCACACATTAAAGTAAAGTGCGTGCGAGGATGATGATGACTGATTTGATTAAATCTAGTGGAGCTTGTCAGCGTAACAAGCTTGCTGATAGGAGAGGCAGTCCAATCCCAATCCAAACGAGAGAAAAAAAACTTTCTGAGCTCCAAAAGGAGTGAGACACGAATGGAGAAATTCTCAAGATGTGATGTGAATCTGAAGTTCACACTGATTGTCAGAGTGTGATGTGAGCACAGAGCACAGTCATAGGTTCTCGGATGAGTCATGAATTATGAGCGAAAATCAGCTTGTATTTATCGCGTTGAATGCGTGAGGGATATATGATAATTGGCTAATGCATGGGATGTATTTTTGGACTGAAAGGCTGGATATATGTTTTTTATACATGCTTTGCAATAAAAATGTGAATATTTTGTGGCTCATCAATCTTAAAATAACCAAGCCACATCAACAAAAATCCAACATTCACGTCGAGATTTGGGGAGAACGACCTGTGCGTAAATATTATTCTTGTGAGTTCCACACGTGCTTCAATAATCAATACCGCACGCTACGGTAAACGTATGCAAATTAATGAATGGAGCAATTTACTCGGAACCCATTAACTATTTGTCAAGCTTTTAACTTCCATCCGCTCCGGATTTTAGCACTCTATTGTTGGAATAATTTGCTCTAACTGCGTAACTGATTAGTAGTATGCACGGTCTCGCCTCTCCTCTGATTCACCAAGTCGTTTGCTCTTTGTGCAATGCGTGCATATACATACGTGTAGACGACTGTATAAACAATGAATTGTTCACAGAATATTTTGGAGACAAATAAATCACCCTTCCAAAAAAAATCTCGCTCATCTCATCTTCTGGAATTTGATGGAGCCCTCGAGTCCAACCTGTTGAGTTTTAAGTAGGTAAATGAGGCAGATTTTTTGCATGCTCACGTCAAACTCTTGTACAAAACTCGTCTAATATTATTTATTGTCACAAAGTAAGTGGAGTACTGTTATCATACAAAAAAGTTTACCTTTGATTTAGGTCAATTTAAGTTTCAAATTGCGGAAGTTTTCTAATAAAAAGTTTTGTTTTGGCGCAGGTGTGTTTTGGGATAAAAATGACAGGCTGCATTATGAGATTATGACATGTCACATTAGACGACTGTTGATGACACGAACAGGAAAAATGTTTCAACTCTGTCGTGTGTGCCTCTACTTCAAACATTGACTTTATATATGCAAATGAACAATTAAGTTGAATTTGAAGTGAAGTGACGATACACATTTGAGGATTGAACAAGTCTGCAAAATGCACTTTACTATCTTTTGCATGTTCTGGTGACATTGTTGCACTCAGCACATTATTTAATTGCACATTTATTGTCTACGATGATGAGGAGAGATAATGTTTGTACATTGAGATTTGGCTTTGATCATTATCACTTGGCAGTTGACGGACTCATTAAAGTTATAAAAACCGGTCTTGTGCACTTCGTCATAAAAGCGGAGAGCGGAGATCAATATCTCTTGCCATATCAGGTAGTCTCATGTTTACGTTTATTTGCTAATTAGGTTAAAGAGGTTAACTAAATGAGCACTCAATTTGTAAAATCATATTCCAACTTGCATTATGTTATGCTAATGCTGACGTTGACTTGTTAAAATCGCATTTTTTACAATGAACTTTCTTCACAGGTCATATTTGTCTAGGCTTATGTTGGCAACCTGAAGAGAGAAATCTTAAGTATTCTGTTGAGAAGAGTGTTCTTCTGGTGTTGTGTTGGGTGAGGTCTTCCGTTTATAATACGCACCTTTTAACGCTCTGGTTATAAAAATAATCGAAAGTTAAGGTAATTTTATGGGCCTTTAATCAAGTTAACCTTGTCAATGGCTGGGAAAGCTCTGCTTCCTTCGATTCAAAATAAAATGAGATCGATACGATCGATTGGAATTTACGAGTGGAACGGGAAATGTGTGGATTATGTTCAAGTATAATGGCGACGCAGTATGAAATGTACAGCGACGGATGACGCACTCTGCGAATAAACAGAAAGTAAAGTAGGAATATTCAAAGCCACAAAGGCGACGCAAAAAAAAGCTGAGCAGAACTCATCAAACTCTGTCGTAAAACCAGAAACAGCAAGATTCCCTCCGATTACTAGCCAAAGCATTTCCTATTTGCATTAAAAATGTGTTTGTGACAAGTAGGGGATTTGATGAAAAAATAAGTCGGTCGAATCAATGAGATTATCTGAACAACACTGAATTTTTTATAAATCCATAATTCTGCACAAAGCACTTAATACAAAAGGAAGATATGCACAAATTGAGATAATGATGGTGATGAAGCCTAATGAGTCCATTTTTGGCGACGGGTGTTTGGGACGTATACGAGTGGGAAGAAGGACTTAAAGGCAAAAGGAGTTTTACAATTTACCTCTTTAATCAGATCATCACGTTTGCTAGTTGCACAAAAAATTTCTTTCTTTTTTGCTTGTGGCAGGAAAATCTTGAGAAACCTTGTCATTTTCCTTTAAAAGGGAAGGGCGAGCATGAATAATTGACGATATTCTTTCGAGTGGGTTAAGATCGATAATGGCGTTATTGAGAAAATCTGCTTTCTTCTCTCCTCAAAAACTTCATTTTTTCCCTCACCACGCCACATTCAAAGTTAAAGGAATAGTGAACAAGATTGCATTATCTTGAGAATTATTGTAAGGATGCCTGCCGAAGGGTTTAGAGATGTAAATAGCTGTTAAGTAGTTTGTAAAGCAATTACACGGAGTTTAGCAGAAAAGGGAAAATTTGTTGGTGATGATGATTGATATAAAAGGTTTTTGGGTTTCTTTGAGTTGAGAGCTTGTTGAAAAAACGGTAGGAACAACGAGATCTAATTCGATTGAATCTTATGAAGTCTAACCCAATTTGTTGGCAGAATCAAGCCATCATCTTCAAAATAGGAAAGATGATAATGAGCATAAAGCATGATTGCTTCTATTTTATTACTATTTACACACGTTTTTCTACTATAATACCCTTTTCTTGAACACGGATTCAAATAAAAAGGGTGACTAGAAGTCTGCTCGGCTCTCTGGTGATAGAGAGGCTCTAAAGTGGATACATGGCTTTAATGAGAAGCGCTGAGGAGGAGATGTGCGGTTGTGCCGTTATGCAAGGATAAGCACGGATGATTGTTTGCGAGATAATGTGTTTACTACCGTTGCCAGTCACTATGTCGGCTATAATTGAAGTTTAATTTGTGAGCGAGAGGCGCTACTTGTGTTTGTGTGTTTGCTTCGTTCGTGATGAGCCAGAGCCTTCGTACCTCTTTAACTTCATTTATGGAATCTTCTCTTCACTCAAAACCGGATGTTATGAACGTACAAAGTTTATTCATTTATGATGAGTCGAGTTGTATTTATGAATTGTACCTTGGGCTGCTTTTATAGTAGCACAGCGTATATGTTGGTTTTGTGAAAATGTTACAGCGCTAAAAGGTACGTATCCTGTGCTCACAATAGCACAATCAGTGTTCACGGAACTGTATTTTTTGCGTCATTGTCATAATACGTCAAGCGTGCGGGCATTTGTGGCAAATTGTGTGTTTGCTTGAGTTAGTGGTCTGGTTAAAGTGAATGTGACCAGTTCGGGTATTCGTAAACTATGTGTTTTTCCGGAATCAATCAATCAATATAAACAAAAAAACACAGAGTAGCTTTTATACATTCACAATCAGTGAGAACAGTCAGAAGTATGAAAACAAAAGTGAGCCTCTCTCATCTCATCGGAGATTTATTTGTGAGCATTCGAGCTTAAAATCGTGTGCGTAATTTGTGTAAGCTTCGGCTTAAAAAACTCGTGTCACATCGAAATTACACCCCAGAAAAGTCTCAATGTCTCTCTGAGGAATTTATCCATCGATTCTTATCTACATTTCGCTAAACTACGGCAACTCTACTCCACTACTCTACTCCACAATTTCTGTGGAAAAGGTGTTGGATAAAATGGAAAAGTGGAGAAAATTCTTGGTATATTTGCTCAATAACCGTTTACCCTTTTCTCCACCGAATGGAAAGGTGTGTTGTGTAAGGATGTATGTAATCACATCACTCTCCAATTTTTGAAAGCATGCACAATGCACACAAGAAATTGTATGAGGTCTCCACACTAATATCAAAGCAATTAGATGAGAGAAATGCATTAATTCCTCATGCTTCTGCTGCTGTCGACCTTGAAAGGGAAATCTGCCATTTTCCCTTTGCAGAGGTGTAATATGAAGTGATGTAGTGGAATGGGAAAAAGATGAACTAGCTTCACGTGAATGTATGTGTCGTCGTGTGTGTGTTGTATGCCCAATTGCTATTCTGTGTGAGGAGCAATATCACTTTCATTACCATCTGTTTCGCCTCGTTTTGGAGGAGGTGAAAGTCGTTTCACTGCTCCCGAGGGGCATCATTCTGAATAGCTTATGATGGCATTGGCATGGCATATGCTCTCCTCCAGTCATGCACAGCACACAAAGCTGAAGAGAGTTTTCCAGAGAGAAGAGAAGCCTTTTTTACCTGAGCGAGCTTTTCCACGTTTTGTGTTTGCATTCTGTCTGTTCAGCTACCAAAGTGGAGTCAACTCAAGTCAGCTCTCTTTTCGACCCTAGAGCCTTTATACTTTTTTATGTAATATGCTTCTACTTTTCTACCGCAAAACACATGGCACATGGTGTGATAATGACTACGACACGAAGAGGATCGCTGTGCGATCCGCTCCCCTTCAACCAAAAATTTCTCTTTTCAGTCGGAATTTCTCTGGCGTACTGGTTATAGGTCGTCTGGAGGACAGCTTTCCAGGAAAGGTGTCACGTTTTTCTCTTTTCAAACTTCTGGAAAGACAGTTTTCAGAGCGACTGCATAACTCAGCCCTTCCATTTTGAAGTTTCTTCAGCATACAAATATTCTTCACAAATTTTTTCGAACAGGTTGCCACTCATGTCATATAATCCTTAATGTTATACGTGACCATTGAACTGAGACGGAGAATCATAAAAGTTTTGAAGGACAAATCAATTTACCAAGTGTTGTGCATATTTCATTGGGATACATTGCAAATTACTAGTTTGCCTCTCTTTCAACGTTTCAACACTTCAAATTACAGAGGAACCCGGGCCGGGCTTGTCCCTTGTGCAAAGTTGGGCGTACATAAAGTACAACCTATTTGTGAGTATTTTGTTTCCTCGTTTGTTACAAATGCCGTTATGTTTCTGGAGGTGTATTACGTGAAGGAATATATGGCTAGAATGAAATGACACAATTTCTATTTGTGTCTAATATTCCATTCCATGTCACACGTCCATATACATAATATTTTATTGTGTTAAACATGCATGCGCAATAATTTCGCTTTAAAAGTTTGAAAAAGCCTTGCTGAGAAAATTACAGAGTTATTGTATTGCAATGCGATACCATAGCGTAACGCTTTTGAGTGTCCTTCATTGTTTACCATATTTGACTCTAATTTGATATTTTCATAAATGAGCTTTGGAGTGAACTGAATTACGCACGCTTACGCTCACTTCATTCTTGGTTAGCTTGACCATTTGTTGCTGTCATTGTGACTGAGCGAAGTAGTGGAGGACACTGAAGATAAAAAAGCTTAAACCCTTTTTCCTTTCAAGCGAGCCAGATTAAAAATATATGTGTTACAAAAAGGTGCACACAACACGTATCTTGGTTGATAAGTATGAATGGGAATATGGTGAATGCCTAAGCGTAATGTGTTAATGAAGCGTGAGAATAACGTGGGATATGGCTGAGTAAGCAACTGAGATTAAACGCCTTCTTAACTCTCTATAAACAAGAGTCGTTTTTGTCTCTCTTTCTTGAGGCACATGTTGAGTTAGTCGCAATCAAGCAGACACAATTTTTTTCGTGATTAACTCAACTGCACAGTGCACATTAATGTGCATATAATGTATGCTGACTCAGAATAGAATATGGAGGGATCGTTAGGAAACCCCTGATTATAAAGTGCAACAACACTCAATGAATATGTGTGAGTTATGATGAGACATTAAAAAAGTTTGTCTCATTGTCATTGTTGAAAAAAATTAATGGATTTTGTTAAGGAAAGCTTGAATGAAGCAATCAGCATTGAAAGGCAGGAGGAGAGAGAACATTTGTCTTGCCAGCGTGAAGTGATGATGTCGTTTGTTTAGAAACGTGTGTTCATTGCTCAGACTCAAACAAAGTGTTTTTTATTTAAAATATTTTTGCAGAGTTTTTAATCGGACACGATTTGTGGATTTGAGGAGGAGACTTGAGTGTGAATGAAAAGGGTGGGGAAAGGAAAAGCTATTTTTGACGAGGTTCCCGGCGTGGCCAGTGACAGCCGCAGCCGAACTTATGACTCGGACGAGAAGGGTCAAGTGAGACGAGTGAGCACAGTTGTCAGCCGCATCAGTGGAAAATGGATGGACCACGGGCGGAGGACGTGTTGTCACTTCTCCACGATCGGTTAGCGATCGTGAATGGGGGCCGCGATAAGCGGGGAGGTCCTCTACTCCTCTTCCCGACCTCGGCGAGAAGGGAGAAAGTGCATAACGAGGATTTGAAGAGACTGCTTCACTACCTGTTTACTATACCGTGGTTAGCAATAAAAGCTATCAACATTTTATTTGTTAATTGTTGCGTGACTCGCATGTGCTATATTTTTTGGGGGGGAATTTGGTTAATTATTTGCAGCGAAGAGACAAGGGAACGTGGCTTCTCCGTTGTAATCGATATGCGAGGAGGAACGTGGACCAGCGTCAAGCCAATTCTGAAGATTTTAAACGAACATTTTGCAACTTTTGTCTTTATGGTGTACATCATTAAACCAGATAATTTCTGGCAGAAACAGAGGACCAGTTTGGGCAGCTCAAAATATAAGTTTGAGGTATGTTCAGAGTTGTTTTGAGAAGTTGTAAACTGATTTTCATGCAAAGTGCCTTTTATGTGCTGCCACCGACCGTGGCTTCTGCTTCCATTCCGAGTTCGGAGAAATGAGATAATTGTGTTACAAATATGGCTGCAACATGGAGGAAAGTAGAAAAACAAGGTTACATTTTTTTGTTATTTTTCAGACTTCCATGGTTGGCATCGACTGCCTTGTCAAGTCGGTTGACTCCACACAGCTTACGTCAGACTTTGAAGGAACGTTTCATTATGACCACAACCAGTGGATTGAATCTCGAATTGTAAGTTTTCACACAAAAGAAACTCAGGTGCAAGAAACTATAGTTAAGTTTTCTCGAAAACGAATTTGAGAGAGGAGAGGGGAGCAAATGGGAATCGGAAGTTAGTTTCCTTCTTTTCGCTTTTCCTTAAAAGGACAACTCCTTAAGCTTACATGTGTTGAGTCTCTAATTATGTCTTCACGCTTGACGCTTGAAAAACACAGTTAAAGCACATTGCTACTCCTGTCCTTTGTTAAATGGATGAAAGTTTCAATTTTTTCCCAGAGGAACAAAAGTGACAAAAAAATTTGCTCATGTAATAATACCGTTACATTGATTGGCTCATTCACAGGCATTGGAAAATTTCCTTTGGGTGGCAAGCGACCTACTAGACCGTTTAGATGATTGGAGGGAAGACATCACAAGAGCTGACTTTGCTGAGGATGTAAACGCAGTGAAGCGTGCCATAGATTCTCATGAAGAAATTAAGGATAAAATCACTCGAGCTCCTTTTGAAGATGTGGACGGAATGGGACAAGAATTGCTCAAAAGGTACATCAAACTTTTCCCTTTTTACATCACTTTTTCCTCCTTCGAGGTAATTGACACAATTTAAGGTAAAGTGGAGTAATGGAGTATGTGTATGTGTTTCCTTCCCTAGGCTAAGTATAGACTCTGCTGTCAACGGTAGTTCAGGCTACGACTCTGGCTATTCGGGGAGAAGTAGCTCGTCCAGCTCAGTAGTTTCCAATCCGGATATGCAAGTAAGCCAGTTATTCTCGCCACTCTTTAAGCGGACGGACATAAGCGTAAAACAGAGTCATGTAATTTTGCTCGGATGGAATGACATGCTTTTGATGCTCATTTTTATAGGCGAATATTCCCACGATAATGCAAATGGTAGAGCAAATTCACGGTGCTAAGGAGCAGCTGTTACAACTGTGGCACGCAAAGAAACTCAAACTGGACCAGTGTTTCCAGCTCCGTCATTTTGAACAAGACTGCAAAAAGGTATGCACATACAATATCTCCCTCCAGCAGGAGAAAGTTAATACAAAATGGTTTCTTCTTGTACTCAAACCTATAAACTTTGATATTTTAATGGGAAGATGCTGGACTGGATACGACACAGTCACGACGCATTTCTGACGACGTATGTCGAGATAGGACAATCCTTTCAGGTAGCTAAACGGCTCAAATCAGACCATGAACAATTCACCGTGAATCTCATGGTAAGTAAAAGCAACAATAAACCTCCTCCGAATCACTCCGGAAAATATATTTGCATTTTAGGAGGAAAACCTTTTAAAGTTTACACACATTTTCACTTTTTTCTCTCTTTTTTGTCCCCCGTCGCAGAATGGTTGTGTTAGTATAAACCGAATCCTTGCTCTCGCCACTCACATGGTTGACACAAGCCATTACGCAGCTCAACACATCCGGATATTGGCAGCGAGAATTAATCAAGCTTGGAAGGAGCTGACTTGTGCTCTCGACGAGCGAAATACCCTCCTCGCTTTGTCCGTCTCCTTTCACCAGAAAGCGGAACAGGTAGGAGAAAGCAAAAAGCAACAAGATTTCGGGGGAAATGAAGGAGAAATTCAATATTTACTCTGGGACGTAATGAAAACAAAATTTCCTGACTTTGGTTTACAGTACGCTGAGAAGATGATTGGATGGAGTGCTGCCTGTGATAACTTTAACATTCCCAACGAAGCGCCTCTCTTAGAATCTGGCATTCATCAGCATCAAACCATTTATGAAGCGATGTGCCAGGCGTACACAGAAGTACATAATCAAAAAAGCTATTTTGACGTGAATTGTACAAATCATGTTTAACAGGACATTGTTGGATTTTTACCTGAACAGGTTCATAGCACGAGTAAGAAGCTCCTCTACCAACTTGATCATCTAGTCCATGTTTGCAATCAGCCAGGAATGGAGATTTTAGCGCATAAACATGTAACTTTTCTTGAACATATTTATACAACTTTTCGTACTCAGCAAATTTGTATGCTTTCTTTGTTAAAGTTGTCGTTTTGTTGCATTCATAATTTTGCAGCAGGTGGATGAAATGGGAAGGTTGATAAGGCACACGGATCCAGCTGCAGACTACTCTTCGGGAGCGAAACACGTGTTGGATGTGATCCACGAGATTCTTGCCCGCCACCGAACACTCGAGCAGAAGTGGACAGCGAAGAAAGTCAAACTGCACCAAAGACTCGCTTTAAAACTTTTTAAAGAGGATGTCAAACAGGTTGGTCTTCAAGCACAGATATAAATACTTCTCGCGGCAAAAGCCATATTAGTATACCTAAACCTCGGGATATTTGGTTGGAGAAAAGTTGTTGATGCTTGTATGTGAATACTTTTGTGTGATGTAGGTCATGGACTGGCTGGAGAAGCACGGAGAACAGTTCCTATGCAAAAGTATCGGCGTTGGGAGAAACATGCAGAAAGCGTACGCCTGCCAGAAGAGTCAGGATAACTTTGAAAAAGTTGTTCAGGTATGTATTTTTGTCTGCTTTTGTTCATACTATCTACTTTTTTGGCACCGAGATCAAAATACGTAAGAACACATACTGCAAAATTGCGTGTAGAAAAGTCATCATTACACAAGAGTATAAAACCTGTTGAACTAGACATGCCTCAAAGCTAGCTTCAATGACTTAAAATTCAAAATGATATTGTTTTGTTTGAAAACAACAGTGCCACTGAAGTTAGCTTTCTTGTAACTTCTTTGATGACTTAATGCTACGTGAAATAATCATGATGTGACCATGAGCATTCAATCTGAAAACGTCAATGGATCCACTGGTCGATTCGCGAATGCTCTCTCACGAGATTCACGTAACCTGTCCCATATTCATTATTTGGGATTTTTAATTGAATGTGTGCATCTTTTCTTTTTGTTATAAAATGTATATTCGTCCACTTCGCTACCAAACTACAGGTTTATTCGAACAGGCATATTTCGTGGTGTGAATAAAAGGGCGAAAAAATATCTGGGTGAATAGCGAACACATAACATGGCAGCATTTTATTGTGATTATTGCATTGATGAGAGTCGATTGTAAAACAGGGCAGGTTTGCACTAAACTGCAAACATCATCGCGTAGCATCAATCACGTAGTTGGAGCACAGTCGATGATCGATCAGTCATTCTGAGAACATTGCAGGGGTCAATCTTGTTTTGCAGCATTTTTCGAGTAAGAACATTATGCACTCTTTGCATAATGATAATGACGCTCTTCATTATACCACTTAACCCATTCTGGTCCAAGTTCAGTTTTAAGACTTGAAGAAACTGTGAAGAAGGGTTTGTAACTCTCATTATATTTTATCAACTGGAACAATATTAAATATTAAGAGCTTTTGTGCTCCTTTAAGGGAATCATTGAACTGGATAAAAGTATTTTTATTGTGACAGTTGAAAAGGGCTTGTAAATCTAGTGGACAAGGATTTTCTCTTCAATTTTCATTCACAATCACACAAATCTCATTAGGCAATGTTATGATAGGGAAGATGAGAGCATTTGATAAACGCGTACCTCAGAAAATGTTAAACAGGTTTTGTATATCAAAACATGTGTGTGTAACGTTTATATTGAAATGCAGAGGAGAGGACATGAATGAAAATGTTAAGATGAATGGTGGTGGGACGAGGGAGCTCTTTTTTGTGTCAGAGATGAGATGACCAAAACACTTGTGGTCCCAAGCACATTTTAACTCTTTTTTGTTGTGACCAGGCTGGTCAGTCCTTCACTTAACGCTATCTCGTACGCTCTTTTTCGATTCTGAGCTCATGCTCGACACATCAGAATCACAGTTGTCTCGCTGCAGCCTTGCCTTGTTGGCCACTATGTCACCTCTCCTGCATTCGTAGCGTAAAAAGCTCACTTGCGTGCCTCAAGTTAGTTACGTGTATTGTGTATTGATAAATGTACAAAGGTTAGGGATCATAATTTTTGTCAGTGTCACTTGAGGAATCCTAATGGCTGTAGCTAGTCTTGTGAACTTTGGTCCTGCTTGAAAGGACATTTTTTCATAATATATATTTTTGATAGGTTACGCCGTGTATGAAGTGCATATATGTGATCAGTGTGTGTGTGTGCTCTAACGACAAGTAACTGCCAACTGCCCCCAAACAATTTTACAAAAACCCACAAATTTTTTTATAAAGAAATTAGAATTCTTGTGGAAGTACAACTTTTCATGTCAACTTCGTTTAGCTAATCGAATCGTATGTATTATAATATACGACAATAATGACGGATATAGGATAGTCGAGTCGAGATGACATATGCGTGTTTATCCGTGTCTCACAAGTGTGCCAAAAAGTTAAAGTAATCTTGTTACGGAAATTGCCTCGTCAAAATCAATTCAAGATTTAATTTTTCGTGAGACAAAGTTTGATAATGTAAAAAATGGTTGTGTGCAGGTGCTACTCAGTGTGTGTGCTGTTTGTGAGGAAAATGATTATACAATCACTCTCTTCGTCTGAATTAGTTTACCCAATATTTGGAATGGAATTAAAAAGTTTTTGATTGGATTTAGGTAATAATGAAATTACTTATCAGAGCAGGAAAAACAAATTTTTGATTGCTGTTTATTCCTCTCACAATTCAAGTATCTGATTAAACTTGGTTAACAATTTGGTAAGGATTTCGTCGAATTTCATTAAGCTAATCATCCGGAAGAGATCTACTTTGCTACTTCTGCTTTAGAGTCTTTTTAAATTGGGTTCCTTTTATGGGATATATAGTCACTGCATCAAAAACACATCACGTTTGGCTAGGCTTTTGTGACGTTTTTTCAGAGACAAACACACAAATCTCAATCTCCTCAAGTTAAAACCTCTCTTTTGATTTCCTTATGTAAATACACGCACGTACGGGTTTTGTGTGAGGAAAGAGATTCCTCTTCTCTCTCAATCGTTGAGATTGAGGATCCCGTCTGAATGACAATGTGCTGAGATGTGCTCCGAGATGGCAAGTTGAAGTGGCATTTGAAGGAAGGAAGAGAGAGAATTGTCTCTGATTTTTTTGATTTGTCTCCTTCTTTGGCAATGTCAGAGAGTTATTGAATGTCATCCTTTTCGCTACCGTTCTGCTGCCTGCAGCAGCACCAGTGTACAGATGAACGCTTTTGTTTTTTATTTCTTTTTATCCCATTTCCTTCATGCTCTTCATGCATTTATTTCGTTGGCTCGGTTCGGTTTCTTGTAAAACGTTAAATACTTTAGTTTTTCGTGGCTCGACTACATTTCCTCCCTCACTTTACTTCTCGTTTGGTTGAGTGACACAGATACACGCACGTGCATATACATCATCATCAAACGTCATCGTTAATTTGAAGCCGTCCAAGTCCAACTGACTATACCGTTCACTTTTTTTGTTTAACTTTAAAAAGATTATTAAAACGGTCGCATAGTTTTTGAGGAAGCTGCACATAGGTACTTGAAATTCTTGACGAAAAAATGTCTCTGACTTTATAAATTTTTTAAAAAATTTATACATTTTTAAGTGTTCCCTTCGCAGTTGAAGCTGAGGGAACAATTTTCAATCAGAGTCCTTGTGACTTGTCACAGACAAGAAAATTGAAGTGAAGAGCTTTGGAGGAGGCCTTTATTTTCTTTATATGGCACGTTTGAAAAGTTGTTCTACAGCTTCCCATTACACCTGCATTAGACTAGCTTAAACATTAATTTTTTTCTCAGGTATCACTACCCCTCTTTTTTAGCTGGTGGTGATGAGGATGAGGATGACGATGACGCTTGTCTTGTGTCGTGACTGACTGAGTGCGATAGATTGCTTCTGCAGTTTCTCATATGTATTTACGCTCAGAGAATCTTTGAGATTTATGCTGGCAATTATACACATAATTCTCCTCGCCAGTCGGAAGTTGAATGGCAATAATAAGCGGTTTCATAAAAAAATAAAAAAAAGGTATATGGATATGTGTGTGAGCGAGCCATTAAAAATCTTTATAGTATTTTGGTGCACTCGCAAACACCGTCATCATGTTCGCGCATTTAAGTATAGTAACAGTGACGTGCTTGAATCCCATATGTGCAGCTATGCAAAATGCAAATGAATATTATGCACTGCGGCATTTTTGGGAGCAGTTAAGTTAGATACAAGCTTGATGCCCCGAAGATGTGTGCAGATTCGAGTTATTGAATGTTTATTTCTTCACATCAAGAATCATTTGGGAGAAGGAGGAAGTGTTGGGGAGTATGTGATTTGAGCATAAAACTTGTAATCAGCACACATTCAACACAATATTTCATCTTGATCTGGTAGCTTTTGTGTCATAATCATGGAGAGTGAAACGCTGTAATCACGACAGATTAGAGTCCTCTTCCATGCCTCATCTACATTTCTGCATAATGTGATAGGATATGTGTTCAGTTCACGAGGAGAGGAAGGAAAGTGTGACAAAGTTTTGTTTTACAAGCCAGCTCTTAATTTGATGAAAAAGTGTGTGATTTTTCTTCTCTTGTGCGTTGTGACTAGAACACGTATACAAACACGGACAAACTGATCGCTGCCGCTGAGGAGCTTGCCCGAACTGGAGAGTGCGATGCGGAGGAGATCTACGCTGTGGCTCACGAGCTGGAAGCAGTTGTAAACAATTTCGCCACGCGAGTGCAACAGCGACGAAGACTTGTCGACTCTGCCGTCATTTTTTACGGACAGGAAAAGCAGGTAAAGTGAAACAGCTACAATTTTTTGTACATAATTTGTTAGCATAAGCTTTTTGTTTTCTTCTGGGGATCAAATCAACTCCGACTCGCTGCGTAAAAAAGTTGACTGGAAACTTTTTTTTTGGATGAAAATCCAAACAAAAGAGAAAAATGAGAAGAGGCACACGTGTGTTTATTTTTTAGTGTGGTATCCTGCCGGGAATATGTAGCTCGCACACTTTGGAAAAGTATAAAAAAGTATGTGTGTGCTGCTGTGCACATGTTTTCACTGGGACAAAAGGTTGGAGAGAAATGGAAGTTGGCGAGATGGAAACAAAACGATATTTACAATGCTCGTATTTTGACGGTAACTCCGGTTTAACGCTGGCATTACTGTCTGGATTTGTTTGTGAGGTGGTGGCATATTGATTGCCATTTCAGGAGAGAAATGTTTGCACACGCTCGGGCTCCGAATGGATACCTCAAAATACACTATTTACATTAAATGCCAGGGTTTTCTCTCTTCGCTCGGTAATGAGTTCTGCAAGATTGACGGTTTCTAATCCAACTTTTATCACGGTAATCTATTTACCCTAAAATAAAATGAGTTGGGAACTAAAGGAAAACACTATTGTGAACATTTTGATTCTATATTTTGTTCACAAAAGTCACACAGTACTACTAAAGGTCTTGGAGAAAATATAAATAAAACTTTCGATACAAAAGTTGGCAAATTCATTTAAAAAAAATTGTCTATCGACTCCAGTCGTTTTATTTTCGGGATGGGTGAAGTCGCCGATAAAAACCCACTTAAATTCTGATGACATTTTGAAGGAAAGAGCTCACATTTTTGTCTGACATTTGATCCCATTTGAAGCAGAACAAAATTCTTCATGTTTTACCTGAACTTGGGTTTTTCATAAAAAAAGCAAAGCTGTGACGAAATCTGGGCTGTTTTGTTGATGGGTGTGTTTTCTTGCGTTGCGGGTCATTCTTTATAGTTTTGAGATTAACCAGACACCAAAACTAATACGTATACGTGAAGCAGGTATATTTTTTTCCTTGCAACGATCCTGTTCTCGTTTTTTATACCCAAGCCGATGAACTAAACAAGCTAAATCGCTTTAGTGTGGAGATGAGATGTGTCCGCGATATAAACAAGAGAGAACAACATGGGTTACATCCCATAAACCCATGTTTAGTAGCATCATTATTTTCTGCATTGAAATTTGTGCGGTGCGCTCTTTCACAATGGTCATTTAGCGAGACTAGACGAGTTGTCGGTCGGTCGGTTTTGAAATTTGTAAATCATTCCCATCCGTCGATCACTTCGATAACTTTCGGGCTTAATTGGTTCAAGGAAAGGTAACGAATATAGAATACCGCTCAGTCGCCATAAGACACACGAGGTTTACTGAACAACGCTTATGACTTCATTGTGCGTCACACCGTCACCAGCGCAAAACGAAACCAAATAGAATATTGATGATTTGCTCAAATAGGGCAGAGGCAAAAGCTCCATAGGAGATTGGAAGGAAGTAAAAAGCAATTATATTCCATCGAAAATTATCGACTGCGATGCGAACCTTGTGTAATTGAGCTGAGGAGGGTTAGGAAGATTCAATTTCGTATGCATGTCACACTCGACTACACGACCTTAGCGGAGGATTATACCGAATGAAATTATACTTGGACGGGTTGGATGCTTAACTTATTCTGCGTAACTTATTCCATTATTACACAATTACGAGATGAGATATGAATTGAGGATAGAGTCTAGACATGGTCAGAATCAATACGTATATTGGCATGAGGCTTGTCACTATCATCTCATAACAGCTCATGCTTCTTTTCCACTCATCCACAAAGCCCAATGAACCAGCTTAATTAAATGGAAGGACGAGGAAAAGAGAGGGAGACTCTCATCGTTTTGATATATGACAATGAGAAGGATGCTCCGCTCAGATTTATCTCTCCTCATTTCGATTCTTTTGTACTCTGTCCATCCCTTCTCTCCTTCCCATTGTGTGTGTATGTGTGTGGGGCATCATCAACTCCTCTTCGGAATTCTCTCTCTGATTTATTGGATCTTATCTATTACTTCTTTTACACTTTTTGTGCGTATGGAAAGAATGGAGGAAGTGTGCTTCGAACAGTTTTACTATTCACTTTCCTCATCATCTCACACATGTTCTCCCTTTTATCCTGAGCAAGTGCCACTTGGTTCATCCCCTTTTCGCATTATGGACGCGAGCGTGTGCGCTTTTTTATGACTTTTTGGCCGAGCAAGTTGGGGAGAGAGAGAAATTGAGCATTCGCATTCGGAATGAATGTCCTTCCGCAGCAGATACGCTGTCGTAGTGTTCCTTTTCCACCTCATCTTTCATTCATTAGCTGAAGCGAGAAACAGTGGGAATGAATGGACCGGAGAAGTGATCAGAGAGAGCTTTTTCATCTATTCATGAGATTCACTTAACACATTGTAATGCCTTGTTTTCTCTCCTTCTTCCATCACTATTTTTTTGTCTCCGGCTGTGAAACAATTTGAACCTTTGAAACAGTCAATTTTCTTTTTTCTCAGAGTTCAGCCGGATTGAATATATTCTCTCTATTTTGTTGCGTTGTGCAGACTAACCGGGATTGTCAAATCAGTCTGTCACTCCTTTCACAAAGTATTTATATAGCGTAATTATAATATCAGCGCATATACATGCTAACACTCTCTCAGTGGTGTGTTTACATGGTTGACGATACCTTAATAAAGATGAGCACATTTTCACCCAAACGTTTAATGCGGGAAACACGTTGTAAACATGCCAAAGTCATAATCTTCCAGCGGATTTTCGTTGATTATATTAGGAAGTTGAGGAGAAATATGTGACATGGAGTGACTCAGCGAATATCAATCACATCCAGTAATGAGGGCGTTATTGCTTGTAACCTTTCATAAAAATGCGAAGGGAGATGGTTGCCACATGTAGATTATCTCCCCATAATAACTTTGTTTTGTGGGCTTCTTTCGTTTTCTAAAACGAGTTTCCTTTAAAAAATTATATCTGCTTTTTTTGCGAAGAAAAAGCCCTAATTCCAGATAAAAATGAGAGCTTTATGCTTGTAAAAAAGATGGGATATATGTCTTGTGTGTGTTTTATGTAGAAGGGAATATGGGAGAGTGAGATTACTCCGTCATCCATCCATTTCAGTTCTCGCGCAAGCTTCCCTCGTTTTTAATGTAGTTCGGTTTAGTAGCTGGGGCTAATGTAATGTGACATGACTCAAATATCATACAATGAGCTGTGACTCTTCCCAATGAAGACACTAATGGCTTTTCCCGACTCTCGCATTTCCTGGAGGGAACTCGTAGCCACTCTGAAACGGAGCTGCTTCCAGTTCGCTCAGAAAAGTTGTCGCCATCGGTAATGAGGCTTGCACATCGTGCATAAGCATTTGCTTTAGCGTCGTGTCTTCCATACTCTGGCTGACAGATAAACTAACTGTTCCTAACACACTTTTTCTGAGGAAAAAAAAGAATACATATATAAGTTCAGTTCGGAACACTGATTTTTTCTTCCTCTTCTCTCCCTTTCTCTGTGGGATCTCGTTTTCATGGGCTCCATTCCGATTCCAGCTTCCCAACTCTTTGCGTTGCTCAAGGTAAAAATAATACTCTTGTTTTGTGAGGAAAAGTTAACCAGTCATTTTCTTTCTCTCTTTTTGGAGTGCGAGTCTGTGTGTGAGTAAATCGAAACACAAAGTTGATTTTTCCTCTGAAACTAATCTCCTATTTCGCATTCCGCATCATAAGTGTAATTCCAGCAGAAAAAGATTTTTGGCGTAGGTTCAGACAAGACGAAGGAAAGAAGATAACAACATAGTTTCTTAAAGCAAAGACCTTTCTAAACGTTGTAATCCTTGTTGAATCTTGTCAGTATTTCTTTGCGAGACAAGTGCATATATGATGATAATCAGTTTTTTCTTCATCCGAAATATTTTCAACGTAGTCTCATATTGCCCCCCAAAAGCACCTACATTGTTTATTGCTTCTCGCTGCATTGTCTCTTCTCTCCGCAATTATCATTCCTCTCTTTTGTCAATGACACGTCAAATTATTAGTGAACAATAGCATTCTTGTATCAAATTCTCCTTCGTGTCGCCTGGACCGGACCGAGTGTGTGTGCAATAAAATAGGAATGGAGTTTTGGCTTCGTGTAATTTCTCGCTGCCATATTTGTGCATGCGTGAATGTATACAATTTCTTTTACGCATGATTACGAGTTCGAAAGCTGTTATGTGATTTACAGGTGAAAAATGTTGCGGATATGGAATGCAACACACGTGTATTGTGTGTGCGTGTGAAACTTCTCATGCACATGTTGATTCCGTATTGAGATACGGTGTTGATGTGCGTATGCGTTTGAAAAGCATACGGCGGAACAGAACAGGTTTCTTTTTTCGCAAGTGTAGACGTTTTAGTCCGAGATTAGTATTTGGTGTGTTGTGAATGTTCGTTTGGGTGATTACTCGTGATACCTTTCGTATTATGTCACTTGTAATAGGATAAAATTGAATTTGAGTGACATCAAATCAAGCTAATTTTTTTTACATCGCGCTTTAAAAGGGCATTTCGTATAAGCAAGGCTCGCAGCAGGGGGCGCACGGTAAATATCCCGTAATTGAGCTTGGATTTCAATAAAATTCACTAAAAAATAATTTTCAATGCAAGTTTTGTGTCACTTTGTGAGTTTCCGTGTTCAACTCACAAGCGATGATTTTGATAGGATTCTCAACTGACAGATGAACTGAAACAATGACTATTTTATCTTGTTTGGATGTTTTGAACTCTCCACGAACATCAGATCTTTTTGGATCTTTTTGAAGGTGTGGGTTGAACACAAGTAATTAAATGGGCTGAAGAGCCTCCATGAAATAATTTATGAGGAAGATTACTCCTCCTCCTCCTCTTCCTATCCTGATGAGAAACAGAGTGATGCATGTCAAGTGAGTTTCCCTTATTTGCTCAAGTACAAACACGAGTTGGGGCTTGATTCATTGAGGATATTTGAGAAACAAGCGGTTTGGGTTGTTTTATTCTTTTGTCTTTTTCGCTC